>JZKD02S1636973.1:72449-102971 GCA_000966675.3 Picea glauca
AATACTATCTTTTAGTGTTTAAATCCATTTTTGAATGCATAAATGGATTCAACACGTTGAAAAATCCTAGGACAGTCGGATTATACAGGAATAATCCCTCAAATATGTAGATCTAACAATTTCTTACTGGATTTCAAGCAAATTTTTCGATAAACAATCGTTGGTTTTTTTTTTTTCTTAAAACCTTTAGACAAACACCGTGTAATAGTAGTACCCACTATCAAAATTGAAAAATATATTTGGCCAAAACACTATATTTAACACAAAGCCAAGCAATTAAATTTATTTAAAAAAAAATTGAAGCATGAGTTGGGTTTTGATGACGTTAATTTGATTGGTCAACACAAATAACAAAGTTCATGAATGTTTTAGTTAAATTATTGTGCAACAAATATTTGTTTTAAAAATTTAAAATGAAATTAAATTTGAATTAAGATATTAAATTATTAATTTTCAAGTTTAGTTTGAATGATTATGATGATGATGATGATTAATGTCCACTAAGCACACATTGGGTGGGAAGCTACTTAAAAGTGGTGGGATGATATGAACATGCTCTCTATATGAGGGTGGTAATCCTTGGGGAAAATCAAAGACCTATTGGTGTTTGTCCAATAATAACTACAAGTCTATTTGAAGTAGATGAGAAGCATCCTTAAAGGCTTGAATATCATGGAATTGTGCAATAATGCTGGACTGACCTTTTTTAAGAATCTTTTCCATACAATAGGATCTCATTATTCATAGAGAGCCTACTTTGAGACCTTTGAGAATGTTAGAATTCCCATCCTTTTTTCCACATGAAATAAAGCATTCGAAATCCTCCAAGAACTTCCCCACATTTCATGGATGGTAAACATGGTAAATTGTCGACCCTGATTACGGGGCCTCGCATTGGGGGAATCAAGAGAGTCAAATCTGTGACCAACAACAAACATGAAAACTCACGTATAGCTCTAGACCAATTGAGCTAACCCTTGAGGCTTTGAATTCCCATCCTATTGGAAACTTATGTATACTTCTAGGAAATCCTCATGGTGATAGGGCTTAATGTTCTCAATTATTCAACACCTAAAATAATATCACAACCAACCATTTCAATGGAAAACATGTGACTTTTAAGGGAATGTGAAACATTTGAATTTTCACATCAATTGCCACATTTCATAGATGACCAATTAGTAATCATAATATGAAAGTTGTTAACGTCATTGATATAGTAGTGTGGTTCGTAGAATGCGGTAATTAATGAACTTATGTTTGTTGTCACTATCGATTAAGAGAACAACCTTCTAATGCTTGATATATCCCACCAACTTTAACATACAAGGATGTAACACACCCACGACGGGGCAAAGGAAAATAACAAGTTTAAAGTTTCGTCCTCCTTACAGGAACAAATCCTCTTTCTCTCTACGGGTTCTAATTTGGAAAGTCTAGGACTCAGCCTGAGCCTCTGGTCAAGATTCTCTGAGTCTAAATCAAACAAGACTTTGATACCATGTTAGTCTCACCTCTAAATCAGACACAGGCCCCTTCAGACTATGTTGCAGGTCTTATGATACCCGTGACCTTCTCCTTCGTGCTTCAGCGAAGTCTTGGAGTTGGCGTTAGCCCCTTTTCTCTTGGCCTCTCCTCAGATGTGACACTGGCGATGACCACACAATTGTGGGCACGACCACAAGCGGTTTGGGGTCAATCTAATTTTGGGCCCACAATCCTCCTCAAGTCTCCATATGTTCTCTTGATGAAACCATGGTTTGAATTACGGCCCGACCTCGATATTTTAAACTTCGTGCAACTCCTGTCCCCGCAATGCTACGGGATCGTTGATATCACGATCTTGACGATACTATTGGAATCGACAGTTCAGATCTGCGCCTCTCAAATCTACGGACCGGATCTTTCCCTCCTAGATCAACGACTGTGATCTCTTCTCAATTCTTGACTTCGAGGTTTTGAAATCTCAAACCCTGCTTCTTTTGTACTTCAAATTTCTGGAGCTGACGATCTGTAGACACCTATCCTGCTCGATCAATGGTCTTGCTTCCACTTCGGGTGTTTGACCATTTAACCCAATCAATGGTCCTCCAACCCTCTTCTCAATTGATGGTTGAGATCAACTTTGGGTTTCGGACTTCTCAGATCTCAAATCTTAGACCTTTTTTTTTTCTCAATGACTTTTGTCCAAAGGCTACAATCCTCTGATGTGTGTCCTCCTAATTTGACGATCGAGGATTACTTCGGGTCTTCACCCTGAGATCACATATTTGCGCCACGGGTCCTCCGAATCCCATGGCTATGAGTCACTTTCGGAATTTACCCGAAGTTCACGGATTCACACCACGTCTCCCTTAGATCTGTTGGTCCATGTTCACTTCAGCTCTTCGGCGTTTGGAAATATCAGTTCTCAAACTGAAACCCTACTACAATCTTCTCGGAGCTCTCGATCTATTGAAAATTTTCCTCGTGCCAATCGATGGCTCTTCGGGCTTTCCGCGCTTTGGGAATCTCATGTTTCAAACTTGCCTCCTCTCGGACTCACGGTATCTGATGGTTCAAATCCACTCTGGTGATCTGACGCTTGAAGTTTACTCCGAACAATATGACGGCTCAGATCTGTTCTTGTGATCGGACGACTGAGATTCTAGTTCAGGCTTTAGTCTCTCTGGGCTTCAGGAATCTCAAGTCTCAAACTTGCCTCCTCTCAAACAGATTTCTCCCGAGTCCACGATCTGTCGCCACGTGTCCCTCTAGATCAGGCGGTCTAGATTCACTTCGGGTCTTCGGGATTCGGGAATTTCAAATTTTAATCGAAAATCCTCAAACAAATTTCTCTGGAGTCCATAATCCGTCGCCACATGTCCCTCTTGACGATGGACGATCCCAAACTACTTATAGACTTTGAAACTTTGGTAAGTCCTCTTCTCTTGTGTGTGCAAGGTACTAAGGTTCGTGCACCTTGTTTAGATCAAACGGCTGTCAAACCTCTACGAGGTGATCCAATGACCACTGTTGCTCCTCCTCCTAGGATTCTGACTTACTCCGACTTAGAATGTTTTCTAAGTGCTCAAAGGATTCGACCTTTGCTCCTCCTATGGGTCCGTCTCCTAGATTTCGTATGTGCTCCTGAAAGCACTATCTCTTATGAGCTTGACCTGTTGGAATGTTTTCTCCATCCCACGTGCTCCTTACGTTTTAGGGATCACTTCAAACTCAGATCAAAGTTCAATGATGATCGACGGTTCATAGGAATTATGGGGTCCCAACATGCGGGTTCTTTACCAGGGAGTTCGAACTCCACAATTTGGAAAGTGCTCGCTTGGTTCTAGTCTAACCGGGATCGTTGATCCTCCAAACCATCGAGATCAATGACAAGGGTGAATTGCGGGCCGAAAACTAGCACGTCTATTATTTTCACCTTCGTGATCTACAGTGATTCCCCACCCTCGATCTCCATTCATAGATCAACGATGCATATCAATTACAACGTTTAACTTGACCTTCATACAACTTGACATCTCAAAACCTCGAGCTCCAAAGTTCCTAGACCCAGGTCATGTATATCTTCATAAAACTCTAGGATTATGGTCCCCACTCTTATTCACGTTTTTGGTTAAGGAAATAAGTGCAAGTTCAGAGTCTCATATACTACTGGTCTGAAGGGAACACCTTCCCAACTCCCAGATATTTAAGCTCTAAATCAAAGCAAGGTAACTTGTGAGGTTACCAAATCGGTAAATATTCCCAAAGGCTTGCTCCGACTCTGGAACGACGATGTAAATTCCTGGGGAAAGGGCCTTCGAGTGATTAAACTGGGGTGTATGGAAATTCAAGAATAATTATGGGTTCTCAAGGAAGCGAACACATACTCATAAATTAATCATTTAATACAGAGAAGGAAACCTTTATAGACATGTAAATACTCGCATGCATCCATTATTTACAATTCAAAACATAAGGCAAGAAAACACTTATCAGAACCATAGAGTCTGATGCGACTTCTAAAAGGGGTGCTTGTTTCCACCCAAACATAGGCTCAGTCACTCCCAATGGATTTATCACTGGCCACTCCTGAGCGTAAGACACGATGCTTTGAGATTCAATATCTTACTTCCAGCTCAACGAAAGTTAGGGACAAAGGTTACTCTCCTTATACCAATACATAAAATAGATAAGGATGAAGGTTACTCTCCTTCTCCTGGTTCAATCTCTAGTTTATGTGATTAGAACTCACTGTTCCTCCTTCAGTCCTTCCTCAGACCCAAGAGTTTCCTTTCTTGTCTCTTCATTTTTTTTGCAGGTCTCCCTCTATCCACCACACTTCCTTTCTTGCCTCCCTTAGAAAGATTGTGTGTGGATCGAATTTCCCAGTCCGTGGTTAGGTCTGGAAGCCTTATCGATGGGCATTCTGCCCCATCCCTCATTAACTCTTGAGGATGCCTTCCCACCTACCATCCTTATAGGAATTTATTCCTGGTCAGAGGGTTGTTCTGATCTGAGAAAATTAATTCCAACATGGTACTGGTTCGATGGAGGTTAACGCAACCATTCCTGGTCCCCTCCACCACCTTTCACAACATTTTGTGGTCTCTCTCTTAGCACATCCCCTCTTTCAGTAGACATGCAACACAACCATTTTCTATTAAAATAATCAGAATTTACATTCATCAACCTTCTACAAAAGGTCCATCAAATCAAACATTCACACTTTTAAGTTTGCCATAGTTCCTCGACCCATATAGTTATATTTACAGACTGGGGGAAACATGGTGTTACAAAGGAGAAGAAATACCAGTGAAAGCATGATGATATATTTAGGGTTATACACTTGGTTGGTTAGGAGGAGGAACTTCCTTGGTGGGGGTGACTTTCTCTTGAGTCTCACCATCAACTTCATCATCATAAATGTCCTAAAAAAAGGCCAAAAATAATTTTTGATCCTTACATTTATTCCCTAGAGAGTATTTTTCATCACAATTTTGGGAAGGACCCTTGAGTTGGCATTCTTCCATTTCAGCTTGTGTCAACTTGTAGACATTAAGCAATCGAGCATGCCCTTTAGGAGCCATTGCATTTGGGTGTGGATATGAAACAAAGTTGGGAAATTTGGACTGCACATTGAATACTATGTGTGGATGGTGAGTGAGTTGAGTGGCCTCTAACCAAGTAGTAGGGTGGTTCACCTCCACTTAGGCTTTGATTTCCTCCTTAATATCACTAATAAATAATTGCCATTGGTTACAGTTTCTATTGTAATAGACAAACATTCAAAAACATCAATATATTCTTCCACCATGTCGGTTCAACACAATTTGGTAATCTAACCCAAAAGTTATTATCCTGATAATGTAAGCAAACAAAGGCTTTCACAAACTGCTTCCATGTAATGAACCTCATAGATGATTTCTTATACTATTTACATGACTACCAATATTCCCTATCCAGATAGAGGTCATCAATTCACAATTTCAATGGGTCATCTACTATGGCATGAAGGGAAAAGTAGTGTTCTGTTGGCCCTTGACCAAGTTTTGAAGAGTACTTGGTCATACTTGACCACTTTTGGGACTACGACAATTTGCCAAGGAAGGAGCACAACACAAAGCAGAAAATAAGGAAGCAAGACCTATTTTGGGGTCCATTTTAGGGTTTTGGGTTGATGTAACGGGAAAGGGATGTTGGCCTATGGGTTTACCCACATTTAGGCCCATTTTGTAATCTATAAATAGGCAATGTAGATAGTAAGATAAGGGGGAGATAGTAATGTAGTACATCTGTGTGATGTCTGAATGAAAGCTTAGTGCTAGTAATTGGATCCGTGTGATCGAATGTATCTTAGAGTTCTCTGTGCATGAGATCGGAGAGCTAAGTGCAGGTTCTTATAGTCTGATGCTAAAGAGAAAGGAAGAAGGATCTAGCGAGTTGCACATACCTTCTGTCTGGTGAAAAGTAAGGGTCATTAGAGCTTTGTTTTGTAACTGCTTGACCAAGATAATATAAAGAAGACTTTGTGGACGTAGCCCCAGGGTGTGGGTGAACCATGGTAAATGTGTGTATAGTGCTTTGTGCTTTGCTCTTATGTATTTATCTCCTTCTTGGCTAAGTGCTTGATGTGATTAAGTAGATCTAGTTACGCTCTGTGCTATTGATGAATGAATGAACATTAGATCAGATATATGAGATGCTTAGTGCTTGATCTATTAAATCTAACCTATATTTCTGTGGATAAGTACTGAATCATTCTTAGTATAAGTATTCACTATGATTCTCTATGCCTTATGCAAAGTATATTAATGAATGTATGTTAAGGAATGACTGATGCTAAGTGTGTTGTAAGAAAGATAATCACATATCTGTGTCCCAGCTAAGGTTGCAGACACCTGAGTCTTGCAACCACCCCTTCCTCTACCTCGGGTGAGACTTCATCTCCTTTGCATGTGTTGTCGAAAGGGTCTGTAGTTAGGGCTTTGTTGGTGCACTCTTGAGCGTTGAACCCTGGGTCTGCCCCTGTGCTAACAAATGGTTCCGTTGTTGGGATTGGAACTATGATTGTTGGGAACTAAAGAAGAAGAAGATTTGCGTGAAATAAGATCTATGCGTAGATATGTTTCCCTAGTGCACAGGTTTCTGTTTGACGTATGAAGCTTTGTGCCAAGAAAAGAGGTCAGATCTTAAGAAAGAGAGATCATATCTTAAGAAAGAGAGGTTAGATCTGAAGAAAAGAAGTCAAAAATGTGAAGAAAAATGTAAGATCTGTAAGCTCTATGCCTTGATAAAGGTAAGAATAGTTAAAAGTCTTAGATCTAGAAGCTTTGTGCTCTGCAGAAGTAAGATAAGTGAAATTTTTTGTTTCTAAAGCATGGATCTAGGTATGTTTGATAGATTCTGTCCTAGCTTCAAAACTAGGGCATTAATAGATGAAAGAAAGCTTGATATGAATAGATCTGATAAGTATAGTGATAGATATGTTATACCTATGCATCGAAAGAATGTCTGGACTAACAAGTGGATGCAGGATCCTAGATTTTTTTTTTGCAGGCTATCCACCATGATCTTGGTGTGCAGTACAGAAGGAATTGGGGAACATCTAAATGGACGAGAGGATTAACCCTCTGTTATAGTTGCAAATGACTGAGACATCTTACTAAAGAATGCCTTGGGAGAAGACCTAGTTGCCTCTGTTGTAAGGCTATGGACCATGAAGTATTGGATTGCACTAGAATGATTGCTAGGCTTGAGAAGCTGAATATGGAACAAGCGAACCCTAAGGGAGATCAAGAGACCAAGATTTTAGCAGAAACCCAGAAAGAATTAGAAAAGATATTGCTACAGATGAAAGATACCTTGAATGACCACTGACATGTTAGGCTATCAGAGATCTTCAAAGAAAAGGAGAAAATCGAAGCAAGAATAGGGGACTTTGACATTGAATGTACTCTTGATGAAGAAGCGCAAGTGAACATTATGCCATAAAGAATTTGGGAAGCTATAGGGAAGCTTGCCATGATCCCTTCCCTAGGAGGAACGAGTTTCTTCAGAGGAAAACTAGTAAACCTATGTGGAAGGATCGCCCGAATACCTATGACTATCAATGGAACTTCAACAGAGGAAGACTTTGAGATCATTAAATTTGTTGAAGACAACGCCCCGTTTACCATGCTCATAGGAAAACCCTGGATTGATAGAGAACCGACCAGATGAAGAGAAGAAGAGAAAGTTTTGGAACAGAAGAAGCAAGAGTTAGAAGACTTTATGACCAGAAGGATCGCACACTTGATTGAAGAACAAAAGAGAAGATCACAGATATTTAATATTAGTACCCCCGATGTCGAAGCTAAGAGAACACTTGAGGATCCGCAGAAGATCGAATTACCTATCTTTGATACAGAAGAAGTATTATCAAGGAACCCTAAGAAAGATTTCCCACAATGCGAAGTAACTAAGACCATAGAAGATAAACATCATAATGGCAACAAAATTACTGAGACGAAACTCACTGGGAAGAAGGCTATGAAGTTAAGAAAGAAAAGGGCTAGTACTGTAAGGTTACAAGAGGTTCTAGAGGACACTTCACAGCAAGAAGAATTGCAGAATGGGAGCTTCGTCGAGATATTAGAACAATGACATAGAATACTTTGCCATGACGAAGCAATATAACCATTGGAACTGATATACCTGTTCGACCGCTACTCCAAATGAATCGAAAAACAATTATGGGTTACCACTAGACCGTTGGATAGCACAAGAATAGATAGAATGGAGTTAATGAAGGCCCCATGTTCGTTTCAAGTAGACCGTTGCTGAGATTGCCTACTTAACCTGTCGCACCATGCATCGAGAATACTTTTTGCTAATTGAAAATCTGAGCACGAACCCTGAGATTTACTTACCCTGAGATCATTTTCTTACTATTCGCTATTGTCTCTGAATTCCTTTTGCACTTGAGCCAACTGACCCAAGTTTGTATGTCGAACGACCTCAACACTGCTGATAAAATTTTTGAAGAATTTCTAATTGATTTAATGGCTGAGAGAGTCATGTCAGAACACAGAATGTCTACAGGTGTACAGGCATCGTCCTCAGACGTACTTCTAGCTTCCCCCTCCATTGCTTGAGCAGGACCATCCTGGCCGCCTTTGGAAAGACGATCTATGCTAGGAAATGACTTCGCCACTGTGAAGATGATCCTAAGCATCTTGCCTAAATATATCCCACCACTAAGCGGACCAGTGAATCAAGACTCTGTACCCAGAGACTTCAACTATGCTGTAGTCATTGCGTACCTCCTGAAAAGGGTGTGCGCAGTTCATGCTGACCAGGAGAAGCTCACCATGCTGAAATTCTGTGATTTTAACCTTGGAGATCGCAAGGTATACAGTATGCTATCCCCACATAAGTATTTGACTATTACAAAAGGAAAGAACCCCAAGATTGTACCGCAACAATGGACCCATAACCTTGCGCAGTCAACCCTCGTCAACGTAATGAAGATTCCACATTTTGGGAGGCATCAGGAAGTAAATGCTTGTGTTTGACTATAGCTGTCCTGCTACCATGGAGGATACCTATGGTTGGACCGACACATCACCGTGGATCCGATTCTGATCAATCAGATCACTGGGCTAAGCATGCAGGGCCCTGACCCGTAGAACTTTTACCCTGGAAAGACTGCAGATCGTTCTCTCGCTCAACAAATAAAGACACATATGGCGATCTGGAGAAAGGCATGCGAGGTTACAAGGTAGCCTCCATTGAGAATGCAACAATACGCTTTGGTTTCCAGCTGATTGCAGGCAAGTTAGTCCAAAAAAACAGACCTACACAGGTGACTAGATTTGTAGTTGACCTTGCAGGGAAGTGCACGGAGGGACTACAAATGAACTGGGAAAAATACCTTATAAATCAGCTAGAGCTTGACTGTAAACAAGCACAGGACCAAGGGTATGAGTTCCACTTTAGCTGGTTGCTCATACTCATCGCCTTCATCGTGTGGGAACTACCCAAGGGAGCCACGTTTCTGGAGATCGAACCCTTCTAACCCCTGGCCGCGAAGTTCTGTACGTTGTGGTACTCCAACGACATGAACAAATAGTGGCAGTCTAATGCTGTCTTCCATGCATACTACACTCAGTTGAGGAATGCAATTCAGTCTACACCGCGCATTACACCCAACACTCTTCATAGGTTTCGACCTTTGATGAAATTCAACATAGATTATCACTTCACCTGCATCACAACGCGCACAGACGAGCACAAACAACAACTCCAGTCATATTACAAGCTGACAAAAGATGACCTGGAGGAGATTACCAAGGAATGGTCGACAAACCTCCTTGTTGCAGCAGACCCCACATAGATGTCCAATGTAGATAGCCCTGAAGCTATGCTGGATACACTAGGACCGCGCAAGACTAATAAGGATGTAGAAGTTCAATATATCCACAACACATCCACGAAGACTGCTTCGCTCTCACCTGCGAAGGGAGGTGATGATGAAGAACTAGGGGGCACAAAAGTTGAACAAAGCAAAGGCGAGGTTACCCCGCCTAGGGACGAGGCAGATCCCTCCAAGAAAAGGAAGATTACCCCACCGAGGCCCTCATCTAGAAAGAAAACTAAGGCCACCCGGACCATGCTTAAGACTACACTTACCCCGGATTATTTTGACTTCTTAATTGTCACGCTGAATGTTGTTTCATTAGAGCCCGGGGAAAAGCAAGAAGCAAAGAAGGAGGAACTATTCCGCCGGATCACAGGTGAATTCAAAGAAGCACAACAGGCACTTTAGTCTATCCAAGCAGTTTTTATGGTGCCGTTAACAATGGAAATATCAGAAATAGGTGATGAGCCCACACAATTACGCCAGATCACCGATAAAGTCAAAGCTCGCCTTCGACGAGCTTAAGAAGACATAGGGAAAGCCACCCAGGCTTTGGCGTAAGCACAAAGTGAACATGAAGAGAAACTGAGAAAGGCAGAACAAGAGAAACTTGACTTACAAGAGAAATGGGAGGAGGAAAAAGCCCAGTTATAGCATAGCAAGGACCAGCTGCTAGCAGAGCAACTTGAAACACAAGAAGGAGTTCACAAGGCACTGCGCTCTGTGACGATCATAGAAGTGAAGATGGAATATCGTCTTCCACAACAGGTGACCCAGCTGGAAGAAGTAATCCAACAACTTCAACAACACATCACGGATTTGGAGCTCTGCACCGTCCCTGAGACACCCCAAGAGACAAGAAATCTAAGAGAGGCCACTGCTCGAAGCATAGTCGACCGATTAAAAACCTTAGCTTCGAAATGTAGGCAGCTAAGCACCAGAAGCGCCCAGACTTATGAAACCCTCACAAAGAATCCAAAATTGCAGACATTGGAGGCCCAACTCCATGAAGAAAAGAAACATGCAGATGTGCTACAAGTGCAGCTAAAGTTCGTGACCCCAGTTGAAAGAATGAAGAGGTTCGCAGAGAAACACACAGCCCAACAACGAGTACACATGCTGCAAAGTAAAGTAATGGACGTCTCTCAACAACTGCAACCATTACAAGAGAAGCCATGCCAACTGTTCGCCGAACTTGAAAGCCAGGGAGCTGAACTCGAACAGAGTGTCATCACTACAGAACAACGCCTATAAGGACCGCTCAATGACACAGTAATCCAAGAATTTACTGAACAAGAGGTTGTCAAATTACATCAGGTCGAAGCCACTCGAGCCAAGCTCGAGGCATTCAAAGTGGAATTGGTCAGACCTGAGTGACTTGGGATGAGTCATATGTGAGTGTTGGGGGCCTGTTGGCCCTTGACCAAGTTTTGAAGAGTACTTGGTCATACTTGACCACTTTTGGGACTGCGACAACTTGCCAAGGAAGGAGTGCAATGCGAAGCAAAAAATAAGGAATCAAGACCTATTTTGGGGTCCATTTTAGGGTTTTGGGTTGATGTAACGGGAAAGGGATGTTGGCCCATGGGTTTACCCACGTTTAGGCCCATTTTGTAATCTATAAATAGGAAATGTAGATAGTAATATAAGGGGGATATAGTAATGTAGTACATCTATGTGATGTATAAATGAAAGCTTAGTGCTAGTAATTGGATCTGTGTGATCGGATGTATCTTAGAGTGCTCTGTGCATGAGATTGGAGAGCTAAGTGCAGCTTGTTATAGTTTGATGCTGAAGAGTAAGGAAGAAGGATCTAGCGAGCTGCACAAATCTTCTGTCCGGTGCAAAGTAAGGGTCATTAGAGCTCTATGCTGTAACTGCTTGACCAAGATAATATAAAGAATACTTTGTGGACATAGCCCCAGGGTGGGGGTGAACCATGGTAACTGTGTGTATAGTGCTTTGTGCTTCGCTCTTATGTATTTATCTCCTTCTTGGTTAAGTTCTTGATGTGATTAAGTAGATCTAGTTACGCTTTGTGCTGTTTATGAATGAATAAACATTATATTTGATATATGAGATACTTAGTGCTTGATCTGTTGAATCTAACCTATATTTCTGTGGATAAGTACTGAATCATTCTTAGTATAAGTATTCACTGCGATTCTTTGTGCCTTCTGCGAAGTATATTAATGAATGTATGTTAAGGAATGACTGATGCTAAGTGCGTTGTAAGAAAGATAATCATAGATCTGTTTCCCAGCTAAGGTTGCAGACACCTTAGTCTTGCAACCACCCTTGCCTCTACCTCGGGTGAGACTTCATTTGCTTCGTAGGTGTTGCCGAAAGGGCCGGTAGTTAGGGCTTTGTTGGTGCGGTCTTGAGCGTTGAACCCTGGGTTTGCCCTTGTGCCAACATGTTCCATTTGTTCAACCCAACCAATTAGATCCAACCCATCAAACTTATTTAGATCAACATTAGTGAAGAGAGGCATCAAATTGTGGGAATTATAAAAAATTGAGTGATTGGTATTGTGACTTTCTTCCTCAGCAACATGCTCACCCATATGAGATACTTCACCCAATAAATTGTCATCCTTAGCAATCTTACCCTTCAATTTCCCAATCTAATCAAGGTAAAGCCTGACTTTTGCAGTAAGGGAAGACATGTTAGTTTCCATTGTGCTAACTAATTAGGTGAGAGTGTTCATTGAGTGTAAGAGAGACTAAACCATTTTCTTTACTTCCTCCATGGATGATATGTTGCAAGTGTGTGTCATGGGACCATAGGATCCATCGTATAGGTTAGCCAAGAGTTGGCCCAACACAATTAGTGCTTGGATAGGGGTCTCAAGAAATGGTATTGGTGGGTCCACACACACACACACACACACACACACACACACACACACTACAAAGTAACACCACAGTGATAAAACTTGTGTAAGGAATCTTTTGATCTAGGTACCCCACAATGGTGTTGGTAGGCCCTAGATGACCCTAGTATTTTGAGTTTTTTTTTTTTAATCTGAGCTATCATTACTCCCTTATGGGTGTTACTGTGTTGATGAAATTTCCAAATTCTTGATATTTTAAATTATGTAGGAATTTCACTGCATGCTACTAAAGCTAACATCTATAGGGAGATTCTAGGGTTTGAAGGGTCCTAAGGAAAAAGGAGTGTCAAGAGCTATGACTCTCTTTTATACCAAAGGGTTTCCAACAATAGTACTTGATTGAATATTTTACAACACTAACTGAGGAGGATAGACCATACCCTTATCCATACTACTTGATTCCTTGGTACATGAGAGTGATCTCCCTGAGTGTTATTCTTATTGTATTATAGTAATAGGATGACTGCCATGATTATGTAAGGTTAGTTTGAAGTTTTCTTAGGGGGCTTCCATTATACTTAAAGGCATGTGGAAGACAAATCTATATACAAGTGTTATTTGATGTAGTACTACTTGAAGGGATACCAACAAATGTTACAAGGGTGTCCAACCAGGTGACACCTCTTGTATTTTCTATGTGTATTCTTCCCCGACCATAAATTTACCCACTAAGCAATAGATATCTATGTTATTTAAAGATATTGAAAATTGTCTCTAGATTAAACATTTTTTTCTAAAATTGGAGCACATGTTGGATAGGAAAGTGCTTTGATACCGCTTGTGGCGTTCCTTATTAGTTGAAACATAATATTCAAAGGAAGAGGGATGGAAATATAGACATGGAAAAAAATAAATAGAAACATAAATGAGAAATAATAATAGTAAGAAAACTAGTCAATTCTCACTAGCGCGATTGGATTTCAAAGGTTTCGTTCTATAAGGAGACCAAGGTTCAAAACTTGCGGTAGTCAAGAGGAGATACCCCAAAAAATCAAAGCATGTTAAGGGTTGGTGTGGCCCAGGCCATGTGCGTTCCCTAGGTGATTTTGACGGATTAGGTGCCCTTGAGTCACGGTTTCTTAGACCACATGCTAGTCTCACAGGTAACAAACACGCTAGCAAAAAAAATTGTAAGAAAACCTTTATCGATATTTGGAAATGGATAAAATATTCACTTTCTTCTTCAAGTGGGAAACCTCCAATATGAGAAAAGCTACATACAATGATATTCACTTGGCAACCAATTACATAACTTCTACTACTATATATATTTTCTAATTGACCAAAACCCTCACCACCTAATGGACCTCCATTAATGAGGTCTCAACCAATAACTAGTGGACCTTCTTTAATGAGATCACTTACATATATCATTTCATATTGTACTACCTCATGGACTTTATTTTATAAAAATGCCCCCAATGCATTTAATAAGGACCTATTATCCAAACTAGAAAAGTTAAGTTGAGACCTTAACAATTTTAATAACTAAAAAAGTTACAATGCAATGCAAATTATAGTAATATAAAAATGAAAGTTTATCTCTAATTATTAAGTACTTTACTTTCTTTCTATAAGAGCTTTTGACAACCAACCTAGATATGTGCTTTCATGTGGACTTCTCAATCACACCTTCAATTATAAATTTAGATACAAATCCATTTGCAATCAATCAAATGTTTCTCTTGAAAAAGAAATGAACTCCAATGTATCCAATTATTCATCAAGAATTGCATTATTTTACCATTGTAGCTTTCCATTCAATATTTCCTTAAGTTTCTTAAGGAAAAAAAAAAAAAAAATTCGATCAACAACATGCATCGCCATAGTAATGAGAGCATAACTATCATATGGCATTTAGGACATCAATAAAGTTCCTTAACACTCCTAGTTTTCCTTGCAACATTATCATCATCTTCGTCATGCGAACTTGTGAACATACATTTCTTCATCAAAAGATTTTGGAGTTTCTTAATTAATTATATCATAATGAACAATAATATGAATTTTGGAGTTTCTTCATTAATTATATCATAATGAACAATAATATGAATACATGTCTTTGAATTAAGAAGACTTGGTTGGCATTGTGCAATTTTTATTAAACACTACATATGTTTTAATGAATATTTTAGTTTTATCAAGAATAAATAAGCTTCGTAACTTTATTATATTTAATTAAAATTTATTTATAACATATTTAATTAAAATTTTAAATTTTATTTATGACTTTTTTATTATATTTTCTAATTTCTCATAAAATAATTATGGTCTTATGGGTTTATGCATCACAAGAAAATAAAAACTGAAATGATTAACAATTAATTTTGTTTTTCTCAAAGCTTCTTCAAAGTCTCATGTTTAATAGAAATTATGAATATCCTATTCGTGTATGTCAAAATCATGGGAATAAGCATCACATGAAAATAAAAATTGAAATGATTAATAATTGGTTTTGTTTTTCTTAAAACTCTTAAAAGATATATGTTGATATAAAAAGTATGGGAAAGGATTCTTTGCTATTCGATGAGTTACTAAGGAAACTAAATTCAAAAAGAATTTCTTTGTTATATTAAGTAAGCTATCCATAGGTTCAAGGAACTATTGGAGCAAACTAGATATCTAGTAATGATCTTGAGCTTGAGGGAGATTTGGTTACAGAATGAGAAACTTACAAGAAAAACCTGAAAAGTTTTGGACTCTTCCTTCAGAACCACCTTGACACTTTACTTCTGGACTCCTCCTTCAGAACCACCCCGACACTTTACTTTGGACGAGAGGAGCCTGTTCAGGCATTCTATCGGTAAACAATGTTTACAATGCAATTGCAACAAAATTTTGGTCACCAAGGGTGTTCGGGTGGCGGAGAAATTTCTGGAATTGGGATTGCCCTTTAAAAATAAAGCTTTTTACTTGGTTAGTTGTTGAAAATAAGATACTCTCGTGGATAAATCTCGAGAAAAGGGGATGGGTTGGTCTAGACATATTCTCCTTATGCAAGGGAAATAAAGAGTCTAGTAAGCATATGTTTATAAATTGCACTTTTGCTAACGATGTATGGAACAGGGTTTTGAAAGAACTATCCCTTGCTCGTAGCTGGCATGATAAAAATGTACATGAATGCTATGCAAATTGGAATGCAACAAATCCATCCGTCGCATCCCTACCGACCTATTTAAATTGGTACTTATGGAACGAAAGGAACTACACCATTTTTTAGGCAGGTATCCCTTCGTCACAAAAGGTAGCTTTCAAAACCATTTCCGCAGTAAAATTTCATGGCAGTAGGGTAAAAGAAAATCAAACACGTCCTCAAAAGATGGTAATGTCGATCGATACTATCGTAGCATGGTTTGATGGTGTGGCTCAACAGAAGGAAGAAAAGTGTGGGGCTGGGGGAAAGATAGTGATCAACAACTCCATCTCTTACTTGTGGACTTTTAACTGCGGAAAAGGATCAAACACCAAAGCTAAGCTATTGGGGGCATGGGCTTCTCTAATCCTGGCCTCTAGATTGTCCATTCTAGACTTGCTTTTGCTAGGGGATTCAAGGTTTGTCATTGATTGGCTAAACAAGAGGGGAGCCATTCAAGCAGTAGCTCTAGAAAGCTAGAAGGAAAGGATCATAGAATCCCTTAGTCTCTTAAGAAAAATCACATTTGCTCACATCTATCATGAAGAGAAAAAATATGCTGACAGATTATCAAAGCTAGCTCTTGGAAATCAGTCGAGTAGAATTGCTTTCAACCGAAAGGAAGATGGAAATGAGGGTCCTACCCTTTACATCCAACTCTTCTAATCATACTCTTTAGAGTTTTTTAGACTTTGACTTTCTGAACATGTTCTCTTCTTTTAGACACTTTTTTCTTTTTAAATGCAATGTCCCTAGTTTTTTGTATCACTCTATTTTTTTCAAAAATGCTTTAGAGATTTTTAGCCAGATCTCAGAAAAATAGGTATAGAAAAGTATAGCATTTTAGCAAAAACATGCTCCTTTTATTTTAACTTTTGAATGAAAATGTACAATAATATAAAAATACTTTATATTTTGATGAATATAAAAGAGGATTTTTTCTACGAAAAAAGTCAAGTAATAAGTAATATTCATATCTCCTCAAAATTTAGAATTCAATATCTATTATAGAGCATATATTTAGCCATCTCCATGACCTAGTTTTTCTTTCAATGATCACTTTTGTTGAAATATATAACGAGAAATCTATTATTCTCCATTAATCCAATCTTTCTTACAAATCAAGAAAGGTATTATTTACACGTTCCTTTCTACTATCAATCCTTATGATTTAATAGATTTTCTACTAGATTTTCTAAGAAATATTAAATTGTTTGAATTTAACAAACTCATATTTTTCTTCAGAAAACAAACTCAAATCCTTCTACTATATTTGTTAATTGAGATCAAAACATACATAGAACATGAATTAAATGATTACTCCAATGATTCCATAGCTTATTATGAATTAGATGAAGAGGAATTTGAATTCTCCATGATTTACCCTATATATATTTATCTATGTAATGTTTTGTAAATATATATTGATTTGAACCCTATATATATTTATCTATGTAATGTTTTGTAAATATATATTGATTTGAAATGGATTATTATATAATTGGTTATTATTTTGGTATTTTTTGGGTGAAAAAAATAGAGCTAAAGTTTTGTTGGGTCCATTTTAGAGGCAAGTTTCGTTTTGGTGATTTGTGTCATGAAACTTTCAAAGCCTGTTTTAGGCACTAAACAACCGTTTATGGGATCAAAACTATATCCTCTCGATTATATTCTACACATCAAGATATTTCCAATGACAAAAAGATAATCTTAATCAGAATTTTTATGAGAAAGTTATGCCTCCTACAAGTTAACCTATTATGTTGACCACCATGGTACCAAGTGGATTCCATGTCAACTACCATTACTCACACATTTGGACTTTCAAGAAGATTATAGAGGGTCCAAAACGCTAACCCTAATCGAGAGTTCAGGCATACAAAAACCTAACTCTAACCCTAGATGGCTATCAAAACATGTTAAATATTGGACTGCTAGGAAAGGAAGAGGTTTCATTTTTGTTTTATTGACTTACTATTCCATAGTTGAGCAAAGAAAGAGCGTGAGATATTGAAGCAACATAGAGGAAGTAGTAGACACATGTAGTAACCATATAACCCATAGAGTCCATAGAAAATCCATAGTGAATTCATCTTTCTTTGTATGTGCATTTAATAACTAAGAAGAAAAGAGCAAGGTATAGTTCTTGCCTTCTATTTGGGTTTTCCCATATCAGGTTTCCTCAGATATATCTTGTGTTCATTGTATGGATGTTGTGTTACTTGTTTTATCTTCTTTTATTTTAGTATTTTGTGCACTAAGCTAATGATATTAAATCTTAATATTAAGTAAAATAATATATAACAAAGAATTTGCAAAAAAATATAATATTTATTGTGGCAAACTATCCCGAATCATTTTCTTTAAAAACCAAAGGGTTCTCATTTAAGTTTAAGAAGATGAATTTGCAAATATCGTAATTTTGATTTTCTTTTATTTTTGAATCAAAGGCAACTTTCCAATACATATAGGCTCGAAGCCATTATAACATACTCATTATGAGCTTTATTCACGTCATTATGGAAATTGAACCTGGGTGGGGAGGATAACAATCATTCCTCACAACCATCTAAACTACATCCAATTAACGTAATTTTGATTTTCCACATAACCAATACAACTTACATTTTTCTTATTTATTAATAAGTATGATATAACACTTTCCTTTCCTTTATAGAACTCAATCTTGTGAGCCTAATTTAATATTTGAAGAATATTGAGTATATGGACTTTAGATTTGGAACAAATATGGTATTATTGAATACATAATCGTCAATAGTAACCTTCCCTATCCTAATCACATTTGTATCGTTTTCAAGAATTTTTTTCATTTTGCTCTCAACATTACCTAATAGAATGAATTTTCTTTATTATTAGATATATGTTAAAGTTAATATTTTCTAATAAAATAAAACTCCCTTTATTATAAGGTATATATCAAAGTGAACATCTTCTATTAAAATAAAATCTTTTTCATTATGAGATATATGTCAAAGTTGTATCGAAGTCAATGACTCATTTATCTTTTTAAGAGGAAAAAAATAATTTTTAAAACCATACAAAGTGCATTCCTTTTTCTCTCAAATCTTCTTTGGATCTTTGGTAGTGCAAAGATTGCTTTTATTAAATTTATATTCTTCATTCTGGTCTTTAAATGCTTAATTAAAAGCATTGATTTTTTTTTAAAGATAAATCTCTTTTAGAGATAAGAATATTTATTGGTTGATTTGTTTTTATAATAAAATAGAGAAGATTTTATTAAGATTTAAAAAATAATAATAATTTCTAATTTGTTGATAAAGTCAATCATATAAATATTCTTTCTTCTAAAATTGGTTTAATCTTTTCTAATTTGTTAATAAAGTAAATCATATAAACATTTTTTCTCTTTACAATAATTTGTTATTAAAGTCAACCATATAAACATTTTTTCTTCTTACAAATTGTTATTAAAGTCAATCATATAAATATTTTTTCTTCTAAAATTTGTTTACTCTTTTCTCATAAAGTCAATCATACAAATATTTTTTCTTCTTATAATAATAATTTGTTATTAAAGTCAACCGTATAATTTTTTTTTTCTTATTATAAAATTATTTTTCCTTTTCCTATAAGATTTTTTCAATAATATCAAGATTTAAAAAAAAATTATAAAAAATTATATGTATGCACTATTTTTTACTGATTTCTTTCCAAAAATCATTAATTCAAACATAAATTCAAGATTTTCTTCCCCTTCAAGATTTTAAACATAGGGTTGATAAGAATGAGAATATGGCCAATCTTACATATTACTTTAACATGTATATCTTTGAATTTAATATGTAAAAATTTTTATTTTTATTTATTTCCTTTTTAGAATTATTAATTTAATATATATCTTTTAATTTAATTTAAGGTTGATGATAGTTAATATATTTTTTAATTTAAGATCGATGATAGTTAATATATTTTTTAATCTAATGATGATGATAGTTAATACATTTTTTAATTTAATGATGATGATAGTTAATATATATTGAGATTAAATTTGGTTTATTAAACTTTAAGAAGAATATCACGACGAGCTCTGTGGCTAAGTTTCAATAGGTACAACCCTGGCTTCCATGGAGAAGTGAGGACTTCTGTCCCTTCCAGAGCGCGTAGACTAGCACTTTCGAGGGCTTGAGGATGACGATGACAGTGGAGGCTTTGAGCTCTAGCGGTTGGTTGCGGCCATTTTGTGGCAGCATCAAGGTGTCGAGGCGAACCCTTCTAGTGCGAGCGGGCAAGGTTCGAGGGCTAGAGGTCAGTGACATCGACTGTGGTCTCATACACAATGATCAGGCAACCTGCTGCGGTTGGCAGCGACCACTCTGTGGCGGTGACTAGGAGAGTAGGTTGCGATTAGGTGGCCGAGTTTTGGGCTCGCTTGCTTGCGTACTGGTGTGGCTTCATTTTTTGCTTGCCGAAGTTGTCTTCATGTTTTCGAGGGCTAGTTTTCAGGTGCGCTTTGGTGTTTAAAGCTGTAGATCTCCGTTGGAGGTGGCTCCAGGGTTTTGTTTGGGGTTTTTAACCCTACTCTGTTTCTCCTTTTACAGCCTGCGTGTTGGTTTTGTTATTGACTTTCTGGGGGTGTATGTGATTTTCCTTATGAGCATGGTCTATGGACTTGTTCTGCTCTGTATCTGTGGGGTCTAAACGATGTAAAAAAATATATTTTTTCATTAATATAATTGAGCTAATTTTCTTCTGGAAAAAGAAAAATAAGAATCACTTGTTTCTCTTTAGATTTTTATTTCTATGTTGGAAAAGATTTAAAAGAAACATTCCCAAATTATTGTAATTTTGATGAGTTAAAATGTTAAGAAGGTTGGTATTGTAACTAATATTTTGAAATTGTGATTTAATGTGGGTGTATGAAAGACATTTTAAGAGAAAATGTTTTTCATTTTCAACTCTCTTAGTGTCACAAAGATGACAAATTTTATTGACCCACTACTTTTTAGGAATTGTTCAATGCCCTATTTCAAAACCTGTGAGAGTTTGTTCTTATTTTAAGAATGTTGATTTTCTTCTTTATGCTAGTCAAAACAAAGATATACTTTTGATCTTCTAAATTAGGGTTAATCACCTCCTTATATTAGCTTCATTTTCTCTTTTCCTCTAATTATTTATCATAACATAATTTCTCCTTAAATTTAGATGTAATAATATTTTTAATATCATCATTATTATGTAGAACGACCTCTTTCTTCATTCCTAAATGATTTAGTCAAGACTTGGCATCTTTATGCCAATTTAACTTGAGTGCACCTTGAGTTATAGGTGGTTTTGGCTAGAGTTTGAAGCAATCTTAGGAAACTTCTTATCTTCCATGTTGTTTATCTTGTTCTCGAACATTCAATACCTAATCAAAATTCTGCTCTCAATGGGAAAAGACTCACTGCTATGACGAAGATAGGATACGGTGTATTGCCTTTAATATTAAGATTCTAAATTATAAAACACTTTTAAATTCACTCTATCTTTTTTGATAATTCTCTAAAAATATTATAACCCCAAACTTTATAATCATATAAAATAATAAAAACCATAAAAATCTATATTTTTATTAAATAACTTTACATTATATAAAACACTTATAAGTTTTAAATTCAATTTATAATTCGATTATATTACAATATGTTTTGTTGTTGTTAAGTTTTTAATTTCGACAAAAATGTCATTAACAATATACATTTTAATGGGATAGACTTTTTCCCAAGAGAAATTAGCTCAATTTTATAAAGAGTATAAAATCATTTACAAACTCTGGAACCAGACAATCAGTCCAAAATGAAGTGATAATCCAATCAGATCCGGAATAGTCAAAAAAAAGAAAAACTGCCCGGAAGCAATGAATGAACAGGCTTCAATCCAAGTCGACAAGCTATGCAGAGAGATCTGTATCTGACCCAATGAAAAGAGTGAGAACCCAATAGAAGTCGCCAGCCGCCATCCTCCTGCCATCAACGAAAGGAGACTCGAAGAAGAGATAGCCTTGTTCGTCCCCGCGACCACACTTGATAACTGAAACGTAGAGAACATCCAACCTGCGATCGGCCAAGGCAACAGATGCCCCCGCAGCCAAAGCAACTGCCACCATCCCCAAGATAGCATCAGGAACAAGCTAAAACCTAGGCACACAAACCAAGCCAGTGCAGAGAGCCAGATTAATTTTCAAAGAGATTGAGGTAGGAGGTTGGGCTCTCCTGGCCTCTGTCACAGTAAACAATGTAGAGTCTGCCCACCACATGACTGAGAGCTCTCTTAGAGAGAGCATCCGCCTCTGAATTGTATGATCTGGGGAGATGGCGGAAGGTGATGTTAGAGAAGGAGCTAGCCATCAATTGTGTTTTGTTTTTCCAACCTTCCACATGGATCGAATGGAGGTCACACTTGCGATTAATCCAGTCTATGATGACTTTGGAGTTGCCTATGACTCGAATGTGATCTAGGGACCAATTGGAAGCTAGCAGAAGAGTCGTCCAAAGGCCCAGCAGCTCGGCCTTCGTATTTGAACCCCTGCCACAGTAGAGATACCACTTTGTCGTCCACTCCAGGTGCGTCTTGAAAATGACTCCCGCACCACAACATGAGCCTGAAGACTTGGCCGCTCCGTCAAAAAACGCCACAGAGTAGCCTGCCGGCATGAAGGAATCAATATCTTTGTAAAGGATAGGATTGACAGTAGACTGCTGCCAGTGGAAAGAGGAAAGAGTTTTGTAGCAAACGGCCCGATAGGAAGGAGAAGCATCCTCAAAGAGTGACTTGTTTCGCTCTATCCAAATATGCCAACTGACATAAACTGCCAGTGAAGGAGGCGCAACCATGGAAAAGGTCCAGGAGGCGAAACACTCTATAAAAGTGGCACCAGTCCAATGAAAGGGAAGAGATAAATGTTGCAAGATGTGCAACCAAACATTTTGGGCAAAATCACAATGTATAAACAAGTGGTGGATATTCTCCGTGGCTTCTCTACACAGAACACAAATCCCAGGACCTTGTCTGCCTTTTCTTTGAAGGTTCTCCGAGGTGAGGAGTTTATCGCTAACCCCGAGCCAAAGAAATAGTTTGAGTTTTAAAGGGAGCTTCCAGGACCAAATCCAAGTGAGCCATAAAGGTTGGACATTGGTCTCCCTGTCCGGAAGGAGAGCTGTATAAACATTCTTAGCTGTAAAAAAATCCAGATCCATCGCCTCCTACCCAGGTCAGAGTATCACGAGCTTCTATGAGAGATAGGCCAGAGCATTTAAGAGAAACCGTAAAGGTGTTGAGTTCCAAAGTTGAGGGTCCGCTGAGGGCCAAATCGCTACTATGAAGCCAACGATCAGGGAGGGGAAAGGTATCAATATCTATCTTTAACTGAGCTAGGGAAAAGATATTATGAGACATCAAAATCGACCTGAGATGCAAGGAAAGTATCAAAAGGTCATCAAGGCTGATGAGTTTGTCCCTGCCCAATTTTATTTCTTTACCCGAACCCGGACACCAATGGAGCCATTGCAAGATCACCTGTGAAGATGATACCAATCCCTTCCAGAAGGGTGATTCCCAGCTCTGAAAAAGTTGTGTTTGTTGAAGCCAAAGGGAGAGAGGTTTGGAACCTAGATATTTAGCCTTGATAACCCGGTGCCAAAAGGTTTCATTGGAAATCGCTCTCCAGAAGGAGCAAGCCAGTAGCGCCTTGTTGAAAATGAAGAGATTCTTTAATCCCCATCCACCTTCCCGCTTTGGCCTAGAGAGAGTCTGCCAATTGCAAAGGTGGAAACGCCGATTACCTGCATAGTCGCTCCATAGAAAATTGAAAGAAAGTTTACGGAGCAAAGTAAGAATTTTAGCAGGAATCCTTTCCAATAACATCTAGTAGACAACCAGACTTTGCAAAACCGAGTTAACCAGGATGAGACGTCCCCCGAGGGACAACCATTTGTATAACCAGAGACCTATTTTCTGTTCAAAAGTGGACACCAGCCAAGTCCAATCGGTGGCTGTGGAAGCTCCCAATTTGAGATAGTAACCCAGATACCTGAAGCCCAAGGAAAGATCAAAAAAGGAGCATGGGAAGGACCCTTTTAGAGAAGATAATTCGATCTCTGATAGTCCCCAAAAATGGACTGTAGTCTTTGAGGGATTGATGGACAGCCCGGAAGCAGTGCAGAAGTGTTGTAAGATGTCCAATAGAGATGTCCATTCCGATAAATCAGCTTTGGAAAACAAAAGGATATCGTCCACAAACATAAGGTGGACAATCTTGAGGAGATTAGAGATCTTGATACCAGAAATGCGATGCTCGGCAACATTTTTTGAGAGGAGAAGACTCAGCCCTTCCAAAACTAGAATAAAGAGGTATGGGGAGAGGGGGCATCCCTGTCGGAGCCCCCTTTCACTTTTAAAGAATCGGGACGCTTCCCCATTAATCAGAACATAGAGGTTAGTGCTTGTGACGTAGGACATTATCCAGTCCGTAAAATGAATCCCAAAACCAACCGAGAGAAGGATGAGTCTAAGAATATCCCAGTCGATACTGTCAAATGCCTTTTTGAGATTGATTTTCATGACCAATGCCTTTTGTTTTTTCTGAGAAATGTTGTGTAAGCACTCATGAGCCACACCAATGGCATCATGGATCCTTCGTCCCTTAAGAAAACCGTGTTGTTCAGGAGAGAGATTCCTTTCTAGAATAGGCTTTAATCGAGTGGAGATGACTTTAGAAATGAGCTTGTAAACCAAGTTACAAAGGGAAATCGGTCTGAAATCATTGAAGGACGAGGGGTGATATTTTTTTGGGATTAAAACCAGAAAAGTGGAGTTGAGACTGCTGGAGATTTTACCTTTCTTGCGCGCATCCTCAACCATCAAAAGTAGATCCGGTCCAACAAGATCGAAAAAATGTAAGAAAAATTCGGTCATCCATCCGTCGGGGCCCAGACTTTTTTCTTTTTTAAGGATAGAAAGAATTTTCTTAATCTCTGACAAGGTGACCGGCTTGTATAGATCCCCAGCTTCAGATGCAGTAACATAACTTGTGAAGAGATTGGCTGTTGAAACTTGCGCCGGCAAGTTGGACTCTCGGTTGGATTTGTAGAGTTGTTCAAAATGAGTCGCCGCTTCATGTTTGAGCGCCTCCTGTCCGTGTATGGTCCCCTCCGATTCATGTTCCATCGACGAGATAATCTTTTTATTTCTATTGAGATTTGCCACTTTGCGGAAAAACTTGGAGTTGGAATCACCCCATTTAAGCCAGGTCGCCCGACTTCTAAGCCACCAGCATTTTTCATCTTCCAGTAGAATGGAATTCCTATGGTGCTCCAAAGCTTTAAGGGAGGTCTCGTCTTCTGGGGACAGGGCCGCAGTAGTAGAATTTTTGATGTGATACATGATCTCGAGCTCCAACTTGTTTAAAACGATCGCCTCCTCAACCTTTTTTTGTTTAGACCATGTTTTAGTGTGTGCTTTGAGGATAGATAATTTACAGATGAGTCTCGATTGAGGGTTTGAATCCTGTAGGAAACATGGATCATTCCAAACAGTAAATACCAGAGCAGAGTAGGCTGAGGATTCGGCCCAATGATAGACTTATATTCATTGCATGTCCATGTAGGCATTATGAAGTGGCCCCTTCGATGCCCTCCCATAGTTAGTTTACCCACTATATCCCACATAATAAAAATGAAATATTCATTGGGCATTTTCGCATCCATATCTTTTGACTACCACCGATCTCTACCCACAAGCCTTGAGATTTACCATCCACCCCATACACGTGCATTTGAAAGTCTTACAATGTGGGTGGGTAATATCTTACTAATTTTGAAAGTATTACAATGTGGGTGGGTATTATCTTCTAAAAAAAATTAGTTTCGGGCCAAATACAAAGTGTACATTAACCATTACAAAATTTCTAACAAATTTGACCAATCGAGTGCATTTTTACTACCAAATACAAATACATTAGTAAACAACAAATAACACCAATTTATTGGGAACTTGAAATCAATTTTAATGAAACCTCTAACCTTGTATTTATGTGATTTTCACTTCTTATAAACAACTTTCTAAAAATTAGTTTAGGGCCAAATACAAAGTGCACATTAAACCTTACAAAATTTCTAATAAATTTTCTAATAAATTTGACCAATCACATTTTGAGTGCATTTTTACCACCAAATACATTAGTAAAACAACAAATAACACCAACTTATTGGGAACTTGAAATCAATTTTAATGAAACCTCCAACCCTTTATTTATGTGATTTTCACTTTTTATAAACAACTTCACTATGGATAACTAGGTATCTCATAGTTTGAAAAGGTTTTTGTTTTTATATACATTGATTATTGTTATTTCCATCATCGTTTTGATTTTAGGAAGCATACCAAAATTTTAAAAGCATTTTTCGAACAAAAAAATATTAAAGTTTTTGAAATTGAAAAAATAATAACGTCAAGAGGTTCAATAAATTATGATTCAATAGATTAAATGTAGTTTGTCAAGATCTAGAGGCATCTGGTAGAAGTGAAAGTTTTCCCTCTTACGGACCACCAATGGGTTATTCCAAGTGGTGTGGTTTTCCTTGAATAATGGTGATGAATTAGTCTGCATTCCTAGATAGCAGCCAGTGATGACTGTCCCAAATACTACTTGACAATTGAGTTGTGATAAGTTTTTCCACTATGTGAAAAAATGTTAAATGTAGTTTATAATATGTTTAAACTTGTATGCATTTTATTCAAAATTCATACATCATAGGTATGGATGTTAATTCACTTCATAGATTTGTTAGATACTAAGACAATTAAAAAAAACTATTTTACAAAACAAGACTATTTTTTCTTTTTACAACAAATGATTAACTGTGTAAGTGTGTAATCACATAATGCCAATAATATTAAAAAATGAGCTACTTTAATTCTTCCAACCAGGTGACATAGAATATGGTTTAATCCATATTTTCACTATATTCCAACATGCTAGACATAATCATTCCAATAACTAATTCTAAACTTATACAATAATAACAACTATATTTCCTTATCTTAAGGGTTGATTGACTTAAACGAAATAATGCCACCCATTAGAGGTAATCGACAATCCAATTCTAACTTTTTTCTAAATTCAATCACATTATTAAAAGTCTACAATCATTCCTCAACAAACTACTAGGTTTTTTTAAGTTAAAATATGAAATCAAATAATATATAAAAACCTACGGTAGACACTCGTTCCACCTTTATACTTCTACTTTACTCTCTCTTGTAGAGGTATGACTCACACCAACAAATTATTAATTAAATTCTTATCAATTGAAGTATAAAAGTATAATTGAGCTATTATGTAATGATAAGAGACACTCACTACTCTTGAAATCGTCCTTTCAATTCTTTAATACAATTATTTGATCTCAAAATCTTTCACATTCATATTATATTTGGTTCAAATGCTTGAACATGAAATCATGTATTAGATTCTTATTATTATGAGGGGATAATAATAAAAGTATTCCTATAAATGCATTTCCATGTAAACTTGCTAACTCAATAGTAATCAAAGTTTGTTTTAGCTAAGTAAACATAATAATTTCAGAATGAGATGATTCTCCTAGGTTGGAAATCAAGACAAATATTTCAACTCATGTATAATAAAAAGGGAAGATTATAAAAACACAATTCACAAGAACACTTTCCCTATTATGGTATTGAAATAGTTGAAGGTCCATTCTTAAAGGCCTCCCACTTTCACTAAGATTTTAATCGAATCATATCCTTCTCAACACATACATTCGAGCTCACCCTCAAGTATAATAAATGATTTTCCTTAATGATTCCACTATGAATAAGTGTATCCGTTATACATTCTTACTTATTTCTGCAACCCAAGTATATTAAAGATATAAGGAAATGATACCTAAAAACAAATCTGACTTCTAAATTATGAATAGTGATAAAACTCAATAATTACATAAGTAAAGTTTCAATTCACCTCAAAAGAGGATAGGGGAATGACATTAGTAAGGGTTAAACTTATATTTTAATAGTTTAAATCATTGAACCCACTTTCAGAAGAAAAACCCAAAAAATAAATATTTTAATTTTCCTTAAAAACCCAATTTTTACATCTGGAGAGGGAAACGAACCACTACAAGACATGCACGTAGGTTTCCTTTAAGAAAACTACATGCACATGTGGGTTATCCTCTTGCAAGGTGTGAATGCATAAAAATGTGTTCGGGATTCCCTTCTACAGGGTATGTGCATCTCTGTAACCGTATATATAATTTCACAAAACATTTCAAGAATTTTCCATAAGCAATCAAATATGATGATGTTTTCTACAGGGGTTTAGGATAATTAGAATATGTCACTAATAAATCTATACAAGGATTTAACCCTTCCCAAATAAGGATAATTAATCTATTAAACCTAGGAAAACCAAGTTCAAAGGGGAATTTGTGAACAAGAAGGAAGGTAAAATAAGGTTTTCTCAAAGTAACGTACCCTTTTCAGATGCTTATGGATGTTCTTTCTCTCGAGTTTTCATCACTGAGATTGCTCCAAAGTCCAACTCCAATTTCTACCTTGCCCATTGTATGAAATATTATCGATTGAACTCCCTACCATATCCTAAGGGTACTCTTCTTCCCCTAGAATCCTTGACTTGCAATGGTTGTATGAAGATGTGTACAAGATATTAATGGTGAAAGGGACAACTCACTTCACCAATATATTGTGTAGCTACCAAAGAGATATGGAGTCCCCACTCCAAAACAAAACTTGATAAAGATGAACATTTTCAACATTAAATGATGGAGCATAATGTGCCATCCATGACCACCCCACCTCTCTTCTTATAGTACTTTTGTAAAATTCCACATGCCTTCTCATGCAAAATTCCTACGTATTAATTCACCAATATGCCTATTATTCACCCAACCACATGTCTCTTCCATGCATAATTATAATTTCTAATTAACTTAAATGCATATTATTCATCCAACTCCCAACTACCTTTCCTATTTTTACTCACTCAATGATCATTTTACCTTTAATAACTCCCTTGGAGTGTGCATGTGATAATTCATTTGCAAATAAATAAAACCTCTAAAATAAGAGATGAATAATTTCTATTAATGCATGCCTCTTAATATTTAGTTTCTATTTCAAACTTGTTTAATAAAATCAACCTAATTTACCCATAAATATCCCCTCTAATTAAATGGGTGCAACTCTCTCTCTATATGAATAATACCTTTTTGAGTGCACTTCTGCTTTTTAAAATATCATTCTAAATGTTATGCAAATAAATGGTACTTTATCTCAAAATAATGAATCTCAATCAACACCAATATTAATACTGATATAATCAATACCAAGGGTGAGGCTTAATAACTCCACCCCTCAAGGTACACACATACATTCTCATGGTGGGGGTAAAACCAATGTAACATAGTGATACCATTGTTGACTCCATTTTGTTTATGCATGGTGAGAGGCTCATAGTCATTGAGGAATAATGACTACTTGTCCTTATTGCACATCCCTCAATGACTACCTAAAACCTTCCCTTGCATCACATGTAACCTTCTAGGTGAAGTACCATCTTGAATCCATCATGTGAAGAGAGTTAATAGTAGGTAGGAAGTAGGGACACTCCACCTCCTCTCCCAATAATATACTTCACATCCCTTCCATACAACCCTTACCCATGTGTAAGCTTACTTGGAAATTTTTTCTTCATGTCTCTGCACACATCTAGAGACACATATCAAATAACACTGCTCAAAGAAATTATAAATTATATTAACATATTTACAACATAATAGTCAAATTAAGACATAGTCTCCTGACCCCATCTCAGGTCCAAATAAATTAACTCATTCTAGGGTCCATATGCATGTGGTTATTTCATATCATGCTTGACAAATCATCAATAACTTTGTAAAAATAGATTAATCCAATAGTACAAATGACATATACACTTATTATCAAATTAATTCATAATTCTATGCACCTAATCATAGTATTCAACAATACCATGTAGCTGTCAACATGTTCATGATCCATACATAATCATCACATCAGACATTCATAAAAGATTATATAATTCAAAAGAGTTTCAAGCATAAATCTAGTCCAAGTGTGGTCATACATTAAAAAATGGGTCATTAATACATCAAGAATTCCCTCCAATAATAGCATGTTAGATAGTAATAAGTCTAGTTAAAGAGCGACATTACATACTTCCCCTCTTCACGAAACTTCGTCCCAAAGTTTAATATTTAACTATAGGTATTTTTCAAACATATACATGTTCAATATAATATCATAAGAACTCAATTGACTTCATGTCAATCCATTATTTCATCTCTTCCAAAATTTTGAGCATTTCTATGATTTCACAATCTTTATTTCATTTTGGTATTCTTTGCACAATTCCCCAATGCTAATAGTCAAGATATAAGGAAGGCATATTTCATATGCATATCATCATTGACACAAGGTAAAACTATTTTGTTGTACTTAGATGGTTATCCATTCAATACCTAACTTACTTCAACCTAAATATTGATTCCATTTATATCGATTTTT
>JZKD02S1636974.1:1763-15339 GCA_000966675.3 Picea glauca
AAACTACCTTCAGACATACCAAAGTTTGAAGGAAAGGTAGGCGATGACCCTGCCAACCATGTCATGACCTTTCACCTATGGTGCTCTTCCAATAGCATTATGGATGATTCCATCAAACTACGATTATTTCAACGCACAATCACTGGCCCATCAGCTAAATGGTATGTTGAAGAAAAATCGAGGTCCCATGCAACTTTTGAGTCATTGGCCAAAGCATTCTTGACCTTCTTCCAATTACCCATCCGCCACGACAGTGGTCTAGAACTACTTTCTAACTTCAAACAAACCTCAGCCACACACATCGCTGACCACATTCACGAGTGGCGTAGGTGATGTAGTTTGTGCAAAGCAGAAACTACCAAGCAACAATGTCTCGACTAGTTTCTTAGATCACTTGTCTCTCTCCTCGGTAAGGATGTAGCTTCCACCTTTCCTCAATCTGAAGAGGAAGCCATCAGCAAGGCCCAAAAGTATGACCTCATCTATGCACAGTCAGGGTACCTATACACGATACTTCCTGATCTTCCAAAACCTATGCCATTTGGCCAAGACAAACCTGGGATGTTTCACTTAGCAGATAGACTGATCGGTGCCACCACACACCATGGTCCACAACCCCAACCACCACCGATGTATGGCACACCTCAATACCCACCGGCATACGGGGGCACTTCTTATTACCCACCACCCCCTTATCAACAACCATACCCTATTGCTATACCTCCACCCATCAGTGGACCACCGCCGGTGCCTCCCATACATCCACCTATTCCCACAAACAATGTTACTCCCTCAACATCAACTTATAGTACTAGTGAAAGAACTACGCCTTCCTATGTACCTTATGGATCGGAACCACCAAAAAATCCATACTTCCCATTTCCTGGTCCTCCACAACCCATGGCTCCCCCACATACTCATGCGGGGGTGAATTTTGTTCAACCCTCTACTGCTCAACAATACCAAAATTTTGAACAGTTGAATACAACCAATCCAACCCATCCATCGAACAATGAAAAAATAAAGGACGGAACAGGAATAAAAACAACCCAGGTCAAGGCGAGAATCAACCCCCACAACACCAACCCACTGGGGGAAACTAGCACCAACGGAACCAAAACCCCCAAGGGGGAAATAATAATAAACGCCAAGGGTGAAATAATGTTAAAACCATCTTCCCTTGTGCCCTTTGTGGTGAGTTCATCCATTACACTCATCATTGCCCCCAGATCGCTGATTTCAAATGGTTGAAAGACTTGGGTAGTCGTCCCCATTCCCTTGCACAACCTGCCCCTCGGTAGGCACCACAACAATACACGCAACAACCTCCTCCCATGGTGCTGCAAAATCCTATTCCACATCAAGGTGTGATAAACACCAAACATGACACATAACATCCCCCACCTCAGGCAGGACAATACCTCAACCCCAACAATCCAACAGATCATACAATTCTCCTCACCAGTGAGGAAGAAATCCTTTTGTAAACACGTAATCATCAGTATCCTGCACCCGCTGAGTCTCCTTCCCTCCCTCCAGATACCAATCCTCCACCGATGGGACCCCCATTGGTGATCCCTCTCCCTTCCACCGAACCACCGCTTCGCATCCCTCGCATCCCATTGCGCAGGAATGTCCACAACCCATAGGCTAGGGCAGCTCATAACTATAGTTTGGTAGACGACTTAGCACAATCCCCGACTGCCATGTCAGTCTTGGAAGTCCTCCAAAATTTTCCTACTCAGCGGAAATCACTACTTTCCACCTTGGGGGCAGTTGACCCTGCAGATACCCAACTCATTACCTTCGATCTTGACAGCAGAGAACCTTGTCTTCCTACCTTGATCTCTTTTCAAATACCAGTAAAAATACAGAACATCACAGTTCATCGGTGTATAATCGATGAAGGTGCATCTACATGCATCATGTCCAAAACAATATGGTACAAACTTGGTTCCCTGGAACTCATACCCTCTTCCATCACATTACGAGATTATGACGGACGACCATCCTCTCCTGAAGGGCTCTTCCAAAATGTCCTTGTCGAACTCGGGGGAAAGACTATTCTCATCGATATCGAAGTTATCGACGCCCCACTCGATTATAATATCCTATTCGGTCATAGCTACATGTATCCTATGAAGGCCGTAGCATCTTTCGTCTTTCAGACAATGATGTTCCCTCACAATGGGAAGATCATTACCATTGACCAAGTCTCACATTTTGAGCCTAATCCATCTGCCAACATCGATAACATTCTTCCTATCATCCACACAAACCATGACACATATCCACTCATCGAGATGGGTCCTGGGATTTTTAAAGATCCATCCTTATTAGGAACATATCATGGAGCACCAACACTCCTACACCCTTCCAATCAAGTGTGTGTCATATCATCTAACGGAACTCCCACAGAGGATACCCTTCCTCCTACAATGGCTTCTATCATACCTGATGTCCCACTCGTCACAACACCCCCCCCTCAAGAACCTCAAGGACACTCGTTGACCCCACTCATCCACAATTCCACCTCTTCTCAAGGACAGAGTCCAGTTTGGGAGACAGTTCCCCAACCCCTCACTCAAATTCCCTTCTTTTACCCTCCACCTGGTATCGAAGCTTTTCAGGTGGCCGCAACGCTCACACTACCTAATATGGTGTTAGAAATCTCAGTTTGGTATTTACACCCACCAGAGATGGTCCCTCGACCATCCCTTCCCCCCCAGGAAGGAATCCCCATGAGGATTCCCATCCTTACCCCCACCACCCCCCCACTCGCTAACCCCCATGCTATAGTTGGTGGCAGGATAAAGAAGAAGGAGCCCACCGCTCCACTTCCTCCATGCATCCCACCACCTTGCACACTATGTGAGAAAGAGGGCCACCAAACCAAAAACTGTCCATCACTACATGAATTACGAAATTTGATCCCCCTCAATCAAACTCCTCCAACACCCGCCACTATTGCTAGTCCCGCCACTACCACCCACCCTTCCAGTAGTAAAGGGTTGAGGACCAAATATGCTTGTGCTATATGTTCTGAGTATGGCCATTATACCCATCATTACCCAACACTACCATGCTTTCCACAGACATTAGCCTCCGTATGCCAGAACTTCCAAAACAACCCTAGTCCTACTATGTCCTCCTCAACAAATATCACTGACATCCGTTATATCACCACTTCTGTCAATGAACGTATGAGACACCCTTTCTCTCTTTGCGATTCATTAGCTCATTTTACATACCAGTTTCCTATCATCCTTGAATAGAGGCAACGTCAATTGACCCTGCTTCACCAACCCACAGAGATGATAATTGAGATTACCTCATCACTAGAGGCTCTTCCTGTCATTTCTCCCAAACCTTAGGCTCTTCATGTCATTTCTCCAGACCTTGAGGCACTCCCAACACCCCCATGGTTCTTAGATGATGTATCTAAGGATTCACCCCCCAACCCCCCCAACTCTCTCGCTCATTCCCCTACGGGCACTCTCCACCCAACCACCACAGGTACTCCTCAGTACTTCAATATATGGTTTATGTCGAGTGAACCCTCACCATCTCCTCACAATGTTCCCCCTTCTTCTTCACCAGGGGGAAACCACATGACCACTGTCACCGAGATCACTCCTCATGACCCCTTGTATTCCCGTCACTTCCAATGCGACGAAGAAATACTTGAAGAGTTAAACCACCTGGACTCTCCCTAGGATGTGCTAAACCATCGCACACTCTTCTCTCCACAGGAATCCTCCATGCCTCCTGACCAAAACCCCATTTACGTGGTCGAAACCAAGGATTTTATCCCATCAGGGTCTATCGACTAGTTCAAAAATCCCATCCCTGCCCCTGATGATTTTGAAGAAGGCAACATGGCCAACATTTCCCCCACCATTAAAATCAACATTTCCATTAAAAATGGCATTGTCGAAGAAATCACCATTGAAGCTGCTTGCACTCCTCATGAAATCGTCGCATATAAATCCCTCTTCCAAGAATATAGGGATATTTTCGCCTGGTCATACACGAAAATGCCTATCCTCGATCCCTCTATTGTTGAACATCACATCGACACCTGGCCTGACATCACACCAGTTCGCCAAAAACAGTGACCGCTATAGACATCCAAATCTGCGACTATTAAAGCTGAAATTGACAAGTTACGCGCTGCCGATTTCATTTACCCCATCACCTATACCTCATGGGTTTCCAAACCTATACTCGTTAACAAAAAATAGGGCACTATCCGCGTTTGCACAGACTTTCACAATCTCAATCACGCATGTCCCAAAGACAACTTTCCAATGCCTTTCATCGATCAAATTATCGACGACTGCGTCGGCCATGAGGATCTCTCCTTTATGGACATATTCTCTAGCTATAATCAAATTCAAATCCACCCAGCCGATCAGTATAAAACCACATTCACTACCCCGTGGGGTACTTTTGCATATCATGTCATGCCTTTCGGATTAAAGAATGCTAGTGCAACTTTCTAGTGGGTGATGACATACATCTTTCACGATCTGGCTAATATCATCCTCGCCTACTTGGACGACCTCACAACTCGATCCAAGAAACACACCCAACATCTCGATGATTTACGAATCATCTTTCAACGGTGTCATCAGTACAACATCCGCTTGAATCCTCTCAAGTGTGTGTTCTGTGTCACTGCTGGGCGCCTCCTTGGTTTTATTGTTTCCCAAAGTGGTATTACCGTGGACCCCCTCAAAGTCCAAGATATCATCAAAATTCCACCTCCCTGGAATTTACGACAACTTCAAAGTCTACAAGGAAAAGCTAACTTTCTTAGATGCTTTGTCCCCGATTACGCCATACGTGCACACGGTTTCCTTCGCTTACTACGTCACGACATCCCTTTTCACTGGGATGACCATGCCCAATAGTCATTTAACGATATTAAAGAAGCGATTTCAAATGCACCTTTAATTAGTGCACCTGACTATAATCGCGACTATATCCTCTACGTATCAACATTAGCTGTATCAGTAGTCGATGTCCTTGTCTAGCTCAGAGATGACAATCGTGAACATGTCATTTATTACATTAGTAAAAACCTCTCAGGGACACCCTTGACATATAAACACGAATATAAACTTGCTCTTGCAGTTGTCCTCGCAGTCCAGAAACTATGCCATTACATTTTTCTTTGTACCACCAAGGTCGTTGCAGATTCCAACCCTATGTAGTACTTGCTCAGTCGTCGACAAGTTAACGACAAATTCTCTTGCTGGATTGTTATCCTTCAGGAGTAAGACCTCAAGTTCTCAACCTCTAAGAGTAATAAGGCCCTCGTTCTCGCCGAAATTGTCATGGCCCTCCCCTCCGACACCACCAGTGCCCCCGTCAACACCGACTTTCCTGACAAACATCTCTTTTACATCCCTTCGGATGATCCTTGGTACAACGACCTCATCATCTACCTCCAAAATCAAAAGTTTGGTAACCACCTTTCATAAGATGATCGTTGACATTTTCGCCATTAGGCCCCCCACTACCTTCTCATCAGAGACATCCTATACTGGCGGGGCGTCAACACCATTCTTCGTCAATTCCTGACTATTGATGAGGCCGATAGAGTCTTAAATGACTGCCACAACAGTGCATGTGGGGGCCATCTTTCAGGCATATCCACTGCTCAAAAGATTATCCGAGCCGACTACTTTTGGCCTACCTTGTTTCATGATTGCATTCATGCCGTGAAACGATGTGAGCAATGTCAGCTCTACGCCAACAAAGCCCGAGCTCCCCCCACTCTTCTCCACCCTGTCATTACTGCCGACCCTTTTTGTAAATGGGGCATCGACTTTATGACTTGTAATCCCCCCTCCAACAATGGTCACAAATACATCATTGTCGCCGTTGATTACTTCACCAAATGGGCATAAGATATGCCCACTTTCAACAACACCACTGACACTGCAGCACGTTTTTTCTTTAACCACGTCATATCCCACTTTGGAGTACCCCTCCAACTCGTTTCCGACCATGGGAAACACTTCAAGAATGAGATATTCATCGAAATCTCATCTCGGTTAGGCTTCTCTCATGAGTTTTCCACACCATATTATCCTCAGTATAACAGACAGGTCGAGGCAGTTAACAAAGTCCTCAAGACCATGTTACAACGCACGGTTAATAAACATAAAACCAATTGGCATCATATGTTATTTTCTGCGCTATGGACTTACCGAACAACTGTGAAAACCGCTACTGGATTCACACCATTTCATCTAGTCCATGGGGTTGAGGCCACTCTCCCCATCGAGTGAGAAATTCCCACCTTACGCACCGCAATTGAGCTATTACCTGACACTGCTCCAATGGAGCAGCGCTTGTTTAACTTGGAGTCTCTGGATGAAAATCGTCGATCTTCCTTACAGAACAACGAGGCAGCTAAAAAACAATCCAAGGCTACCTTTGATTTCCATGTCAACCTTTGCTCATTTCGCGAAGGCGACCTTGTCCTAGCTTACGATATCGCTCATGATACCTTCGGCCATGGAAAATTCGAATCACTCTAGCATGGCACATACATCATTCAACATGGCCTCACCAAAGGCACATATATCCTGGCCTTTCCCAAAGGCCTCTCTCTCAAAGAACCTGTCAATGGGTTGTATCTCAAGAAATTTTATGCTTAAAATTAGTCATTCTACTTTAGGTTATTTCTTTTCTAGCATTTTTAATCTTTTTCTCCTTCCCTCATGTATAAACTATCCTTTGTTCTATTGACATATGCTTCCTCCACCAGCCTTCCACATCGGTTACACCGACGGTGCCAGCCGTTGGACACAGAATCTCGCTTCGGCTTCTTGGGCTCTCTACAGCCCCTCACATGAAATGCTCCATTCGAGCAGCATATGTTTAGGGTCAGAAACCAACAACCAAGATGAATACACTGCTTTCATTGGTCTCCTGGCCGATGCCCAACATCATCATATTCGTCACCTCAACGTCTTCCTCGAATCTCAACTAGTCATTCTCCAGCTCAACAATGTGTACCGCATCCGTGATCCTTGCCTCTTTCGCAAATACCTGCAGGTTAGGCTTTTATCTCAACATTTTGATTCCATTACATTTACACATATTCCAAGACAATTGAATCAAATTAGATATAACCTAGCTAATATTGTGTTAGATTGGCATATATCACATCAAGCTACCTCTACACATACATAAACCTATCACAATCCTATCACATCGTATACATAGAATATACATCATCAGAACATTAACCAAAAACATGTAAACACCACATAGATCTCAAAAAGTATACTCATGTATATATATAGGTCCACAGGGTCATATGAATGTTTACATACAAAAAATACACGTATCTGTAGGCCAATGCAGCACCTTTGTACAAAATGGGCTCACCAGCCTATATACAAAAAAAAAAAATCTAGATACATCAAAATGCCTTAGAGAACCACTCATGGTGCCTCTAGAGCACCATCACCTACTCCTCCTTTAGGTGGTGGCTGCCCACCACCTCCTGCTCCTCCTTCAGGTGGTGGCGGCCCACCACCTCCTGCCCAAGGAGTTGGTGGTACACCCCCTGCCGACCCCTCCTACCCCGGCGACAATCGTCCGGTCATCAACGCAACAACCACTACTTCTCGTCGTACGATGGCCCGCCATGGTGGCGGTACCCCCCCACATTGCTCCAGGAACCTCTCGTCTGGGATGCGAGACCATATGCCCTCAGGCACCTCCTGTAATATCGTCTCCAGACGACGGCGTATGTCCTCATAATCAGCCCCGACCACCGCCGGAGGAGCATGTGATGGCCCAACACCAGGGTCATCAAACCGACGCCTCCTCGCTGCCCTCTCTGGCTCAGCTGGTCACACCGCGACCTCATCACGCTGGCATCTCTCTCCCCGCGGGGGTCTCTCTGGTGCTCGCTGCAACTCCACCTCGCGCCCGCGAGGTGCCACATGTGCACATGCAAACAAACAACATATAGTATCAACATCTATATCATATACATATGAACTGCTATCTCAAACAAAAAAATAGCAAAAACATACATATAAACACCAAACATACCTCGATGATCAAACACCTCCCCTGGAGGTAGCACCATGTCCGGATCATCCCGGAAGTCCACCCTAGCATAGGGGTAATGTAAGATCACCTGCGACATCTGCGGCCATACCTGCGCCACCTCTGCAGAAAAGAAGTGGCCACCTTCGCCACCACCATGGAGAAGCAAAATAGTCGACCATTGCCTCAACTGTGGCTCTTGTGCCCTAGGCGCCCCCAAAAGAATCCTCGGGCGCAAAATTGGCACCCTCTCTAGAAAACAAGCCACTAGGATGGACCCAAACACAAACTCCCCTGTATCAGTAGACCGATAGTGGTCCAACTGCACCACCATCCTTTCATGTAGCATAAGCCCCCAAGAGAAATGCTTGCTGGCCAACACTCTCTCCAGCACTAGAAGCTGGCCACCATTGATCCGCTGGGTCGCCAGTGACCCATATACTCGCACAATCATCGCTGCTATACAACAATGCGCCAGGGAATCAATAGACGCAATACTCACAACTATCCCAGACATAAAGTTCCAACCCGAACAATATCTTTGGTCAATATTCTTGAGCTGTGTACCCCTAGGCAGAACCAGCTCCGCCGATAGCAGCGTTCCTCGAAAGGGAATCCCATTCAAGAAATATACATCCTCCACCGTAGTGAAGGTGATCTTCTCTCCTCGCATGAGGAAGCAGTGTAGCTCCGGACTCCACATATGGATCAGGAACTGTAAAAGATACTCCTGTGCCCGTATCAATGGGCACTCAAAGAACTTTAGCAACCCATAGGCTGCCAAAGTTGCACGCAGGCCGGGCCCCTCATTGGCCATGGCGTCTCATAGCTAAGACCAGTCTCGCTCTCGCCAACCCACTGGCATCGTCACAACCATCCACCTGCAGACACAACACAAAGTCCTATATCATCTCAAGAAACCATCAACAACATAAAAAAGACTCATTTTTATACACCTCAACCTTGCCCCCTAGGCACGGTTTTGTCACCCACAAGCGCGCACACATGCACGCCTGTTCACTACACAAGTGCGCACACATGCACGCCTGTTCACTATACAGGTGCGCAAGTGTGCGCACCTGTTCACTACATAGGTGTGCATCAGTGTGCACCTGTTTGCTTCATAGGCATGCTCCCAAGCACACCTATTCACCATACAGGCACGCACAAATGCGTGTCTGTTCAACCTACAGACGTGCACTTGTGCGTGCCTGTTCAACTCACAGTCGCGCCCTTAGAGCGCGCCTTAAATTCCTGCTACTGCACCCCCATGCGCATATATCCGGTGGACAGGCGCGCACATGTGCACGCCTATTACCGGATCGCCCACGCATGTGGGGTCCATATCCCCTAAATGTCTCTGTATGACCCCCCGTATAGCCCCTGCCCAAAAAAATGAAATCCTATTTCTATGAAGGATGATTAGACCACTAACCTGACAATCGCTAATCACCAATTAGATGCCTCATCCTCCCTGAATTTCCAAATCTCCTCTGAAAACTGCTCGTCCAGTCACTATTATAGCAGGTACAAATGAGGTGGAAATGTGGGCCCTACAGCTATATATAGGCCTTTTTCCAAACTTCCACTCACCATTCTGGGAGCCCACGGTGTCCATTTTTCAATCCGTCTTTAGCCATGGGATCAACATCCCATCATCTACATCACAACAGTCCCTGGGCCTCTTTTCATCCTGAGCCCCCGAGACGCCTTTTTTTTATATACCCTAGTCAGGTACGCATGCGCATATTCACGCTTATCAAATACATGCTCATATATTTGATTCTCTTCAGATATTGTTCACTTGAGGTATTTGGTTTTCATATGTGTAGGTACTTGATCATCATACATCAGCGCAACCCCTTCATGTATATGTTCAGCACTGGCATGTAGTCTTTCCCTCTGTATCTCACTTTACATTTCCAGTCACACCCTCTAACATTTGCCTCTAGGATCCCCATTCCCATCTCTGCAGTACCCACACCTCCATTTTCATCTTCGGTACTATCACCTGGTAGCATTCTTCCCCACATGAGTTGTCCCATTCATAGCACCTTATGGCACTTCTGACACTCATGCTGTTTTTAAAAAAACCCTTTAGGGATGGGAGTCCCGATAGTCTCTCATCATGTCGCGAATCAAACCACATACTCTTTCTCCTCATTTTACTAGCTTTCCCACATGGACTCCCAGATTATCTCTTCACGGTTCTATTTTTTGACTGCACCTCCGCAGTATCATAAACCCTACATTCCATCCCCAATTAGTTTGCCCATCTGCAAATCTCACTCCATTTCACCTACCTCATACAGAAAATCACCAATGGGGCCCCCACCCTTCATCAGTTTTCCGATCAAATTATGCCCTACATGGGCCATCCATATCACACTGGGGCACCCGTTTCTGTATTTGTACATTTCTCCCCAAAACTATTCGTTATTTTTTGTATAAACGCCTTTATTTTCCAGTCATTACATTCCCTTTTTTGTCGTCACCTTGGGGCGATCTACTTTTCTGGACAAACGCAACCCATGTTACCCTTGGTTGGAGCACTACTTATCATCTACCCTAGTTGACATCATCCATATCTTCAGAGTACCCCATAGGTCACTTACCTATACCCTTTGAATTTGTTCACCTTGTCCCGCCTCTGGCACAACTTATCCCCAGTCTTGTCGTCCCCCTGACACTCGACCTCATTGAATGGTTGCGGACACTTTTCATCTTATACATCCTCCAACAAAGGGTAGTCTTGAGTCTTCCCACATCTTGACTTCGTCCATGTACCTCTGCCACTTCCTCACCTCACCTATTAGATTTCACGAAGCCCTTTGCTTCTGGGAATCACGTTCCCCTTTTGTCGACATCAACACAATTTTCCAGAAGGGTGACAATATATTGATTCTCATTCTCCACTCAATGAGAGATCTTGGATGACACAGGGTGAAACAACATTGCTCCCTGCTGTCGTTGATCTCCATAACATTCGACGCCAACACTTTCTCATGTTACGGTGGGTCTTACTTTGCGACTATTTCAGTTCTTTCTCTCTTTGCCGAAGACCTCTGAACTTGGCTGAGCTATCAATGCCCACATAATCACCGCTACTTATTACCGCAATCATTGCCTACTATTCAGAGTATGTTCATTTGCAGAATTGTATTTTTCCTTTATCACAACCGCCCCCAAGGGCGCTACAGTTGTCTACACCAACGCTTTCGTCATCTTTTTCAGAGTTACATGACACGAGCATGGGGCATGCCTGCCTCGTTTGTACACAGTTTTATATTTTACACACCTCATGGAAGGTCGGGTCCTACTGGTTCCTTTTTCCCTCCAACGGATCACTCTAGACAATCACACTATTACTCTCTCTTACAACAACATTCTCAGTAGAAGAAACATTGATGGATTTCAGCTATACGTATGCTCCTAACCTCATCCATCAGGGGGCATCTGTTATCACTGAAATTTCGTCAGCACATGGTTACAAGAACTTAGCATCGTCAAACAGTGATGAAGTCATTCATGGACCTGAATTAATACCACAACATTCAAAAAAGGTCAAAAACTATACAAAGTAGTGAAAAATTGAAGAGTGCTTTGCAGACATTGGGCGTGCGCGCATGCGCGGAACAAGAACATAGAAATTGCGCACAGGCACACGATGCGCGAATGTTAGCGCAAAATGCCACGCACCTGCTAAACGACGCATTTATGGAAGTGGTCAGCCTCCCAACCACTTATGGTTCAACTCCCAAGCCGATTTGACCCTCAAATCTGGGCTGGATCCGACTGGTGGGATGGTCAAAGACCTAATAATGCCCTAAATGGTCTCTTTTCACACTACAAAGTAGTTAAACAATAACCCAAAGCAATGCTATAAAAATCCATGAATGCACCTCATTTTATCAAGAAATTCAAAGTAATGTTATGATGCCTATATTGTTTTAAGGACTCCATCCTTGACAAGATCATTTTGGCACCATTACATTGGACAATCCACCTCACCATTGAGTGGATTTTTCAAGATTTCTTTCATCACCATTTTCCATTTTCTTTGTTGTAAGAAGAGCTAGCTAGTGAGGGTCCAAGAGCCTTCCCTTGGAGGAAGAAGGGACTCATAGTCCCCTTTCTTCTTGGTGCTTTTTTTTCATCAATAGATCAGCCTCAAACATTGGTGACATGGGTCTTTTGGTTATTTTTGTTTCTATGTCCCTATGCTCATGATTTTAGTTTTTATTGCATCTATTAGTTCAATTCTTAATTCTAGTTTTTGTTTTCTTTCTCTAAGTCTTTTCTCTACAACTTTCCTACTCAACAGACCCAACTGAGCTTGCAAGCACCTCTATTCTACTCACCAAGGTGACGAAAGAGGCACAACACTAAGTATTTATGTTTGTTTTCAAGAAACAGTGCTACCGCAGTAGTGAATCAAGCGGTATTCAACAAACATCACGTAATACAAGGGTCCACATGTCCAGTGATAGTGTAGAGCAGAGAACCCATTCTGGTATGTATGCTTCAAAATTAGAAATATTTACTGTGATTGTAGATATTTATTTCCTGAGTTATACTTATATATTATCTTCTCAAAATTGAAGAGCATGTAGCTCAGGAGGGTGAAATGCGAGAGCAACCAAGTGGACAGGAAATTGACGCACCAACTGTCCCAACTACAGAGACAGATAGAGAGAAATAATGTAATGTTAATCAAAACAATGAATTGGTTATTTCAATTATATTTCAACATATTGATATGATTATTTTCATTGTTCCAGTTCATGACCTTGAACAGATGCCAATTAACCCTTCTCAGTGACGTACCAGAAGTATGGTACATGAGTGCACACAAACACTAGAAGGATAGGGAACACTAAATACAATGTCCTTGGATGATGATGATATCCCAATTGTCATTTTTATGAATGTGAAAAAACATAAATCAAAGAAAAATTAGATGCATAAATTCATGACTTGTATTTGGATCTTTATCGATGTTTATATGTTCATATGTGTTGATGACTATCCTAGTTATGCATTAATGTCTATATGTTTTCTATATAAAGAAAATCATTTTTTGGGTATGGGGAATTGAGAGCGATGTGAGGGGGGGAGGGGCCATATGAGATTCCACCTTCACATGGTTGGCCCTGTTCAGTAGAGAATAATCTATTTTCAAAACGAAGAGAAGCTCATTAAGGTATGAGACAACTTAATTTTTTTCTAGAGTATTTTACATAACTAAATGCATGCTTATTTGCTTATTAATTATTTACTCATATAAAAATTTTGTCTTTTATGATTCATGCAGGTCTTGGTGATGGAAATTCATCTCATGGACAACTCTTATCAAGTTGTATGGGCTAATGGATCCGAAGAAAGAACAATGAAAAGGTAAGGGTTTTGACGTGTTTTTAAAAGTAGGCTTTATACTAGTAAAAGTTCACAATCCTCATGAATATGTAGATATTGATATATATGCCAAGTTCCA
>JZKD02S1636974.1:19506-41251 GCA_000966675.3 Picea glauca
CATTGTAATATGGTAGTACCATATTACATTGTAATATGGTAGTACCATATTACATTGTAATATAGTATACCATATTACCTTATCATATTACATTGTAATATGGTAATGCCATATTACAATGTAATATGGTAATACCATATTACAGTCTTACATTGTAATACGGTATACCATATTACATTGTAATATGGCATTACCATATTACAAATTCGTGTAATTTTTTTTTTTTAAACTTAAATTCTTCGTCACAATATCGACGATAGTTTGTTGGAAACAAATTTTTATTTTGAACAACCGTGGTAATAGGGATGAAAGTTCATCGCAATTTTTCACGGTTTTTCGTCCCACATACCGTATTACAATGTAAGACTGTAATATGGTAATACCATATTACAGTCTTACATTATAATACGATATACCATATTGCAATGTAATATGGAAGTACCATATTACATTGTAATATGGTATACCATATTACAAACTCATGTAATTTTTTTTTAAACTTAAATTCTTTGTCGCAATATCAACGATAGTTTGTCGGAAACAAATTTTCATTTTGAACAACCATGGTAATAGGGATGCAAGTTCATCGCAATTTTCCACGGTTTTTTGTCACACATATAACATCTACGTTGTAAGTTTGGTCTTGAGATACATTTTCGTCGCTATTGCCACGGATTTTCGTCGAAAGTTGCCACAGTTTTGCATTGCACATATAACATCTGCGTCGTAAGTTTGGTCTTGAGATACATTTTCATCGCTATTGCCATGGATTTTCATCACAAGTTTCCATGATTTTTCATCACACATACAACATTTGCGTCGTAAGTTTCTAGCTTGGCATAAATTTTCGTTGTAATTGCGACGAAGTTTCTTCCTAATTTCCACGATTGTTCGTTGTAATTGTGACGAAGTTTCATCGTAATTGCGATGATTCATAGGGATAAATGATCTTGATGGTAATGACATGTGGAGAGATAATTTAGTTGATGTTTCCACGCACACCTGGATCATGGATATAGTGACGAAAAAAAGTCTTGGCTTTCATGGAAATTGCGACGGATAAATGTGGCAATATCAACGAAAAACCGTCACAAATTTGGTCATATGTACTAGTGTGTGGAAGCTCAATATGGAAGATCTGTTGGTGGACATAGATAAGTGGATCACAGTATATCCAGGTACTGCACCTACAAGAACTTCAAAAAGTGACTAGAAAAAGTTGGATCAGAAGGCGAAGAGCACAATCCGACTATGTCTCTTAGATTCAGTATTACTGAATGTGTCAGAGGAAGCTACAACCGAGGATTTATCGAATAAGTTGGGAAAGTTGTATCAGTCTAAGTCCCTAGTAAATAAAATATTCCCAAGAAATAATTTGTATAAAGTGAGGATGAGAGATGGAGACTCAGTGGCAGATCATTTGAACGCCTTAAATACTGTGGTAAGTCAGTTAGTATCTCTTGAGATTAAAATTTCAGATGAAGATAAGTGTATTAGTTTACTATGTTCTTTACCAGACTCGTGGGATAGTCTAGTTGTGGCCATAGGTAGTAATACAATTTCCTTGAAGTTTGATGAAGTGGTTTCATCCTTGTTATCGGAGGAGATGAAATGAAAGAACATGGAAGGACAAAGCATAGATGCATTATTTGCAAGAGGACGCTCTCAGGAAATAAATATATATAAGTTCTCAAGTGGGAGATATAAGTTGAAGGGTAGATATAAATCTCCCATAAATTTTGTACAGGTATGTTGGAGATGTGGAAAAGAAGGGAACTATAAGAAGCAATGTAGATGCAAAGTTGAGAAAAAGAAGGGATCTTGAGAATATCCTTCTATAGAAGAAAATACCTCCAAGGAAGAAGGAGGGGATGTGTACTTGGCTTCTTCAAGAACACATGTAGATCATGAGGCATGGTTGGTTGAATCAGGTGCATCCTTTCATATGACTTCCCACAGGGAGTGGTTCTATGAATATGAAAGGTATGATGGAGGTAATGTTTTCTTAGGTGATGATTCGACAACCAGAATCATAGGACAAGGAAAAATCAAGTTGAGGGTCATAGATGGAAAGATCAAAACACTGCCTGGTGTTCTACACATCCTAGGTTTGGCCATAAATTTGATTTATGTAAGCAAAATGGATGATGTAGGGGTAAAAACAATATTTGAAAAGGAAACCTGCAGGATGGTTCGAGGAGCAATGGTGTTATTGAAAGGAGTTCAGTTTGAAACTATGTATAAGCTGCAAGGAAGCACTATTAGTGATGGGTGTAATAGTTCCATTGTTATTGATATTGGAGTTGAAGAAGAAAGAACTCCTACAGTCTCTGGAAAAAAGGTTATTCTGTGGCATCAAAGACTGGGGAATATCAGAGAGAAGGGTCTTCGAATACTAAACGATAAATGCATGGTTGAAGGTATGTATAACTGCTCTCTGGATTTTTAGTTCTCTGAACATGGTGTATATGGGAAGTAGAATTATGTAAGATTCCCCTCTGGTGCAATGAGGGTAGAAGGAATTTTATAGTTAGTTCACAGTGATGTTTTTGGGCCTATGTCGGTCCCATAATTGGGAAAATATGTGTACTATGTCTCATTTATAGATGAATTCTAGAGGAATAATTGGATATATTTCCTCAGGAAGAAATATGAAGTTTTTCATAGGTTTAAAGAGTTTAAGGCTCTTGTTGAGAATCAAGCAGAGAAAAGAATTAAGGTGCCAAGGACAGATAATGGCAGAGAGTTATGCGATAATGAATTTGATGAATTATATAAAAAGTGCAGTATATCAAGGAAGAATGCTACTCCATATACACCTCAACAAAACAGAGTTGCATAAAGGATGAACATGACACTGATGGAAAAAACAAGGTGCATGCTCAGTGGTGTTGATTTAGGGCAAGAATTCTGGGTAGAGGTAGTGGGTACTGCATGTTACCTGGTCAACAGATCACCCTCATCAGTGCTGGATGACAAGACCCCACAAGAGGTATGGACTGGTAAGAAACCTTCTCTCACACATCTCAAGGTATTTGGATGTGATGCATATGTTCACGTTCCAAAGGAAAACAAGAGTAAGCTAGATAAGAAGGCTGAAAAGTGTATCTTTATTGGATATAAAGATGGTCTCAAAGGTTATAAGATTTGTAACCTAGAAACTAAGAAGGTATGTATAGCCAAGATGTGGTATTTAGAGAAATGAAAGATGTTGTTAAACAAGAAGTCCTACCAAGTAAGGAAGAACCAAAGAAAATAGATTTTGATTTAAAGGATGATGAATCAGACTCTACAGAATAACAAGAATCAAAATTAGAATATCCTCATACTCCAATATTGATGAGATCTGTTCGAGAAATAAATCTATCGGAAAGATATACTCCATATGATTTCTATTCAAATTTTTCTTTATCTATTACTGATGATGATCCTAGAACTGTCAGGGAGGCAGTGGATTCAGAGGATGGTGTTAGCATAAGATTGGTTAAGGTGCCTAAGTGCTAGCTTCACTCAGTGGTAAAAGGAACTACCTATGGTATGGTCAAGGTACCTAAGTAAAATGGTTTTGTCATCATGAAAGAACACACACTACTATATACATATTCAAGATTGAAAGGTGTTGCGTTTTGGAAATGCTACCCAAACTTGTATGCAGACATAGTGTAAGTAGCGCTACATAATATTTCATAGAGGACAGAAGCTACATACAAGTGCAACTCAGTCAGGCGCTACCTACAAGCGCTGCGTAATATTCTGGTAGAAAACAAATTGTGCAGAGTTATTTTACCATTTTTGAGTCATTAACTTAAAACTTTGATTGTGAGAAATTGAGAAGGTATTTTTGAAATTGGAGGAGGTCTTTGTTCATAACATTCCAAATAAAAAAAACCTCTCTCATTTTTTAAAATGTGTTATTTTTTGAGAGATATTGGATATAGAAGTGGTGCTACCCACTCTGCACAGTGGCGCTACCTAATTTCCTATAACGCCATAGATTTTGATATTTGCCTTGTTGGAAGGTTGCCACCTGTCAAGGAGGATTCAAATGGATTCTCAAGGATCAATTATATGTCAAGGGAAACCTTCACCTAATATTTATCTCCAACAAAGGCCTCATGCAATGAGGTGGAGACATTTTATTAATGACTTCCAACAAATTCCTGAAAATTAGCAGTTTGTTGGATTTTTGTCTCTTTGATTGTTGCCACCTATCTCCAAGGCTTAGAATCTAATGGAGGAGATGGGATTCGACCTCCTTAGTTAATTTGGATGCTATTGTCTATTTAAATAAGGTGATATCTTTTGAATAAAGTGGGGAAAGAGACCCAATAGGCCTGGGTAAAATTTCAAGATCCGTGAGGGAGTTAGGTAGGCATGAAAATTCTCTGATTTTTAAGTTGTAGGCCTATGCTTCTTTTTTATGTAATATATCTCAGCTAACAATGAATTTATGTATCAGTTTGTTTTCTCTTTTCTGTGTAAATCATTTTTCCATCTTTCATCTTCTTGGATATGTGTTGCTGCTATAGGTTATATGTCTGCAATTTTTGTGTTGAGAGGATTATTGTATAGAATATGCTCTATCCCTTGCCACAAGATTATCTGAGTTTTGATTCGGTCTTAGAAAAGATTTCTGAAAACTAAGTTTTTCCTATTGCTGTTACATGCATTGAAGATCTGGATTCTCTTTGATCATTTTTCAGTTTTTTTTTTTCTTATTTCTTCTTTCCATCTCTTTATAAGCATTTTAACTGATCTTAGCTTTGTTGACCTAATTTGCTGCACATAGAATGTTAGTTCAAGATTACAGTTTCTTTTCATGGACTCCATGCCCAATGGATTCATTGCCTTCTTGATTAATTTAACCACTCTCATAATTTCCTAAAACCCAATTTATCCAATCAAATATTTTTATTCATGATGTGCTAGGCTTGCACTTGAGTAGTCCAAGAGAAACTTCTAGAGCTAACATTTTTGGCGCCGTTGCCGGGGACAAATTTGAGCAGTTTGAAAATCTCCCTAGGAAGAACGACACTGTACAACTCCATATTTAGATGGTGACTGAAGTTGGACACCTTCAAGACTACACATTCACCATGGTGACTCCATTGTTCAGAATCTATTGGTGACTCCACTAGGGATGAGTCAAATCAAATGGCTATGAAGGCTATCCTAGCCAGGAGGTTTGCCCCACTTGATTTCTTAGATATAGAGGATTATCCACATACTGTGCCTCTTATTGATGAATGGAAAGATCTGCTGCCCAGATTTTATGAAGGTAAGGATGAAAACCTTGTTGAGCATGTTCATGAATTTCATGCTTTGATGCAGCAACTTGACATCCATCATGAAGATATATTGATGAAAATGTTCTGGTAGTCATTGGATGGGGATGCATGTAAATGGTATTTCTTGTTACCCCCTTCCAACATTTCATCCTTGAAGGATTTCCACAGAGTATTCAATGAGCACTGCAAAAGGTTTTATCCCTCTGAAAGTATTTGTTATAACTGCTGTGAGGGATATGTAGAATGTGCTCAAGATTTGTTAGATTGCATTGCTGAATATAAAAATGAAAACTATTTTATTCATTGTCCAAATGAAGATAGGAATGAACCTCTTTCTCTTTCTTATTCCCAAGAATAAAGTCTTCCATATATCATTCATGATTGTACTAATGATTGCATGGGTTCAATTGAATTATAACCTGTACCTTATGCATATGATGTCTCCGATTTGAAAGAAGAACCAATTGTAGAAGAGGATCTTTCTCTTTTCCTGCAAGAGGTTTCCCATGATATATTTTCACCTGAGATTGAAGAGAGAGATCGAGGGATTGTTTGTTTTTTTGTGCAAGACCAAGGAGCCACCTATCTTTGATGAATACTCTGATGGAGAAGAGTAGATCCATTTTGCTGATTTGAGGAGCATCCAATCGAGTTATGACAGTTATGAATCTGATTCTGATAGAGAATAATATTGTGAAGAAATCATCTATTAGGAAACCACTGAAGACATTCAACATCCATCCCTACAAATAAGTGATCCTGCATGCACTATATTTGAACCTGGATCTATAGACAACAATGAACAATCTATCATCAACAGTGAAGTTAGTTTGCAGCTATGTTCAAATTTGCAAGCAGTTGTAGGTAGCATCCATGATCAACATGAGGATATGCAGAAATCTTATGATGTTCAGCTAAAACAATAGGAAGAGGTATTCCTTTTCAGTTTTATTGATCTGTTTGATGATTATCTTGGATCTTTGAGCAACTTAGATGTCCGAACACTTTTGTCAAATGAAGGTTGGTTGTTCTGTTCTTTTGAATTGCATATCAGTAATCTATGGGTTCCTGCATTCATCATTGTTGTATCAAGGATTTCACCAGCTAATCAGATGCTTGTATGGTTTCATTGGAAGCACAATCTTACTTGATCAAGAAGCAACACACTTGATTAGAGTAGGAGTAGGAAGAAATAAGCTCATTTTTTTACATTTCCTTTTTGTCATTTTTCAACATTTGTTTTCAGCATACATTCATATCAGTTTCAAATAAGCAACATAGGTGATTTCGAGTACAAAGGTTTTTTGGGATAGAGTTAAATATGGACAAGGCACAGGTCTACAAGTTCTTGGAAGCTTGTGGGGAGCATGCCATCCCCCATGGAGCCTATGTTAGCACAAGCTTGGTTAAGGTGCCTAAATGGATTTTGAGTTTTTGCTAAGTGCTAGCTTCACCCAGTGGTAAAAGGAACTACCTATGGTACAGTCAAGGCACCTAAGTAAAATGGTTTTGTCATCATGAAAGAACACACACTGCTCTATACATATTCAATATTGAAAGGCGCTGCGTTTTGGAAATGCTACCCAAACCTGTATGAATACGTAGCGTAAGTAGCGCTATGTAATATTTCACAGAGGAAAAAAGCTGTATACAGGTGAAACACAGTTGGGCGCTACCTACAGGCGCTGCAGAATATTTTGGAAGGAAACGAATTGTGGAGAGTTATTTTACCATTTTTGAGTCATTAACTTAAAACTTTGATTGTGAGAAATTGAGAAGGCATTTTTGAAAAATGGAGGAGGTTTTTGTTCATAACATTCCAAATAACAAAAACCTCTCTCATATTTTCAAAATGTGTTATGGATTGAGAGATATTGGATATAGAAGTGGCGCTACCCACTCTGCACAATGACGTTACCTAATTTTCTGTAGCAGTCACATATTTTGATATTTGCCTTGTTGGGAGGTTTCCACCTGTCAAGGAGGATTCAAATGGATTCTGAAGGATCAATTAGATTTGAAGGGACTTCTTCACCTAATATTTATATCCAACAAAGGCTTCATGCAATGAGGTGGATACATTTTATTAATGACTTCCAACAAATTCCTGAAAATTAGCAGTTTGTTGGATTTTTGTCTCTTTGATTGTTTCCACCTATCTCCAAGGCTTAGAATCCAATGGAGGAGATGGGATTAGACCTCCTTAGTTCATTTGGATTTTATTGTCTATTTAAATAAGGTGAGATCTCTTGAATAATGGGGGGAAAGAGACTCGAGAGGTCTGGGTAAATTTCAAGATCTGTGAGGGAGCTAGATAGGCATGAAAATTATCTGATTTTTAAGTTGTACACATGTGATGCTTTTTTATGTAATAGACCTCAGCTGATAATGAAGTTATGTGTTAGTTTGTTTTCTCTTTTTTGTGTAAATCATTTTTCCATCTTTCATCTTCTTGGATATGTGTTGCTACTATAGGTTATATGTCTGCAATTTCTGTGCTGAGAGGGTTATTATATAGGATATGCTCTATCCCTTGCCACATGCTTATTTGAGTTTTGATTCGGTCTTAGAAAGGATTTCTGAAAACTGAGTTTTTCCTCTTGCTATTACATGCATTGAAGATCCGGATGCTCTTTGAACATTTTTAGTTTTTTTTTTCTTATTTCTTCTTTCCATCTCTTTATAAGCATTTTAACTGATCTTAGCTTTGTTGACCTGATTTGCTGCACATAGAGTGTTAGTTCAGGATTACAATTTCTTTTCATGGACTCCATGCTTAATGGCTTCATTGCCTTCTTGATTAATTTAACCACTCTCATAATTTCCTAAAACCCAAGTTATCCAATCAAACATTTTTATTCATGATGTTCTAGGCTTGCACTTGAGCAGTCCAAGAGAAACTTCTAGCGCCAACAGATGGAAATCTCTGGAAAAAGGCCATGGACGAAGAAATGGCAGCTTTGGATAAGAATGAGGGTTGGAATCTAGTGGAGTTTCTGACTATAAGAAACCACATTGGAAGCAAATGTGTATTTAAAAATAAGTTGAATGCAAAAGGAAAAGTGGAGAAAAACAAATCTTGGTTAGTAACAAAGGGTTATTCACAGGTTGAGGGAATTGATTTTGGTGAGATTGTTTCTCCTGTTGCCAAGTTAACCTCTATAATATTTTTGTTATCTATTGTTGTTGCATTTGATTTTGAAGTAGAACAAATGGATGTGAAGATAACATTCCTACATGGGGATCTGGAAGAATAAATCTATATGAAGCCACTAGAAGGTTATGATGTGTAGGGAAAGAAGGAGCTGGTATGCAAGATGAAAAATTCCCTGTATGGTTTAAGACAATCACAAAGGATGTGGTATCAAAAATTTGATACTTATATACTGGGACTTGGCTTCACAAGAAGCAAAGAGGATTACAATGTGTATTTTAAATTAATTGGTGATTATTTGATTTATTTGGTCTTGTATGTGGATGACATGTTGCTGTTAGGAAACAACAAGGAGATTATCCAGGATGTGAAAAACCATTTTCCCTCTAAATTTGACATGAAGGATCTCGGTGATTCAAATTTCATTTTGGGCATGGAAATTAAAAGAGATCGGAAAAAGAGTAAACTCTTGTTAAATCAAAGAAATTATGTCAAGACAATATTATAGAAGTTTAATATGCAGAAATGTAAACCGATCAAGGTTCCTATTCCTGTTGGTGTAAAGTTATCTATGGATTAGTGTCCCAAGACACAAGAAGAGGAGGAGGACATGTCTCGTGTTCGATATGAGAGTTTAGTTGGTAGTTTGATGTATGCAATGGTCCGAAATAGACCAAACATTGCACATGCAGTGGGAGTTTTGAGCAGGTATATGTCAAAACTAGGGAAGGAGCATTAGACAATAGTAAAAAGGGTTTTCAAGAATTTGCATGGCACTGCTAGATATGGATTGTGCTACCAAGGAAGAATGAGATTGGATAGAGTGTTGGATATACATGGCTTTATGGATGCATACTAGGCTAGAGATCTGGATCATAGGAGATCTACAAGTGGGTATGTGTTTAAACTATTTGGAGGAGCAATAAGTCGGATGAGAAAAAGACAGGTTGTAGTGGCACTTTCAACTACATAAGCTGAATACATGGAAACCACTCATGCAAGTGAGGAAGTAATATGGTTACAAAGATTGTGTTTAGGTATTGGGTTGGTACATCAAGCTGTAAGGATAGATTGTGACAATCAAAGTGTAATTTTTCTGGTGAAGAACACAACTTATCATTCAAAGATAAAGCATATTGATATTCAATATCACTTTATGAGAGACATGGTTGAAGAAAAGAAAGTATTGTTGATGAAGGTGGACACTTTGAAGAATGTTGCAAATTCATTAACAAAATCTTTGAGCACTGAGAGGTTCTCTTGGTGTAGAGGATCTATGGGCATTACTGCCTTGGATTTTTGACTATGTAACCCTGTAACCCCTTGTATGCAAAGAAAACAACAAGTGGGAGAATGTTGGGTATGTGTTATATTCTTTGCACAAGTATTTTTTCCTCGAGAAACGTGTCATGTTTTTGCCTCATTTTTTGTGTTTCCTTGATTTTCATGTCCATTATTGGGAGGTTTTTTGACACATGGTTTTTGCCGATGGTTTTCTATTTTTGGTTAAGGAATTAGGGTTGTTGACTAATCCGGGTCATTGGGTTAGGGTTTTGGATGTAGCTGGATCTTATATGTATATTGTATTGTAAACAATGTATCAATATGAATGAATATAGAACATGTTGGTTTTCTCGATTTGGGTTTCCCAGGGGAAAAATATCTGTGTAATGTTTTTATTTTCCATTGTATCTTTTCTGTTCTTTTACTGAAACTCTGTTTGCAGTAAATATTGTACAAGGTTAAAATATACAATTTGGGTTGTCAAATGCACCAGTTGTTTTCATGTGTTTGATTAATGGAGTTTTCATAAGTTACTTAGATAAGAGTGTTATTGTATTTATGGATGACATACTCATTTACTCAAAGTCTGAAGAGGAGCACGAGAAACACTTGAGTATGGTACTACAAGTTTTGAGGAAGCATCAACTTTATGCAAAGTTGAGAAGGTGCTCATTTTATCAGTGACAAATTCATTATTTGGGTCATATTGTTTCTAAGGAAGGAATAGTTGTGGATCTTGAAGAGATAAAATTTGTTGAGGAATGGTCGATACCAAGAAATATCGTAGAGGCAAGGTCTTTCATGGGACTTCCATGGTATTGCAAAAGGTTTATTGAAGGATTCTCACATATTTTGCATCCAATTACATCTTTACAAAAGAAAGGTGAACGATTCAAATGGACTCCGGATTGTGCAAGGAGTTTTTCTGCACTTGAAGAGCTTGTTAACAAGTGTGCCGATTTTGAGAATTGTTGATGTTGATGCAGACTTCGTTGTGTGCATAGATGCATGGAAGGAAGGGTTCGATGGAGTCCTTAGTCAGAATGGGAATGTGGTGTGCTATGAATATAGAAAGTTAAAAGAGCATGAAAGGATCTATGCTACTCATGAATTAGAATTGGCAGCCATAGTGCATGCTTTGAAGATGTGGTGACACTATCTTATGGTTAAAATATTTCAGCTAAGAATAGACCCTAGTGGTCTGAAGTATCTGTTTACACAACCAAGTTTAAATTCCAGACAAAGCAGGTGGTTAGAATTCTTCAGTGAGTATGACTTTGACATAAATCATATTAGAGGAAAATAGGACAAGGTGGTTGACACACTCAACAATAAGGTGAATGAGATGCATGCTACAACCATTATCATGTATAAATTGGATTTGTGATACAAAATTTTAGAAGTTTCCAAATCAAATCAGTGCTATGTGGAAATAAAGGGGACTTTATAACAAGGTATGCCGTAGAAGAAGTTTGAAGGTTATGATCTAAGAGAGGATGAGATCCTCATGTATAGATGCATATTCTATGTGCCAAATGATCAGGAGTTCAAGGACCTGATATTGTCAGAGATGCATAAGGTTCCTTATGTGGGACATCCAGGTTATTGGAAGACAATTGTCACAGTCAAGAATCCATACTTTTGGCCAGGTATGAAAAAAGATGTTGCTGATTTTATTGCTATATGTCTCAAATGTCAGAAGGTCAAGGATGAACACAGACATCCAACTGGTTTTCTATAGCTATTATCCATTTTTAAATGGAAGTGGGAAGTTGTGACCATGTACTTCATAAATAAGTTTCCTAGGATTCTAAGCAACATGATTCTATTATGTTGGTGGTGGATAAGCTTACTAAATCTGCCCATTTTATTCCAGTGAAGTCAATGCACAAGGAAACCAACATTGCTGATATATAAATGCTAGAAATTGCTAAGATACATGGTGTACCTAAGACAATTCTGTCTGATAGAGATTCCAAGTTCACCTCAAACTTTTGAAAATGCATATTCAAAGGATTTGGGACAAATATGAACTTCAACATGACATATCACCCCGAGTCAGATGGAAAAACAAAAAGAGTAAATTGAGTGATTGAAGACATGTTGAGGATGTATGTGATGGATAAGCCATCGAAATGGGAAGAATACCTTCATTTGGTAGAGTTTTCTTACAACAACAGTATCAAGAATATTTAAAGATGAGCCCATTTGAATCACTTTATGGTAGAAAGTGCATCACGCTAGTGAGTTGGGAGAATCTAGCAGATCGCATAGTAGTTGGGCCAGATCTTCTCCCAGAAATGGAGGAGCAGATGGTAAAGATCAGGCATAATCTAAAGACTTCCCAAGACTGACAGAAAAGCTACACAGATAAAGGAAAAACCCATAGAGGATTTAAAGTGGGTGACCACATGTTTTTGAAAGTGAAATCCATACACAATTCCCTGAAGTTGAGAAAGTGTTTTAAGTTAATAGTGCACTATTGTGGGTCATTTGAAATCCTTGAAAGGATTGGTCATATCGCATATATGATTGTATTTCCTGCATCCTTGTGTATTCATAATGTTTTCCATGTGTGATTGCTTAAAAATACATACCTAATGCTAATCACATTATTTATTGAAATGTGATTTAGGTGGAGCTAAAAGGCGATTTTCAAGTGCAATCAGTTTGCATATTGGATTGTAAAATCAAACAACTCCGTAATCAAGCCATGGAGCCGATAAAGGTCCAATGGAACTAGTACAGTCCTAAGGATGCAACCTAGAAGCATGAGGATGTTATGTGGGTAGAGTATATGCATCTTTTTGAAGATTTTTGAAATTTTGTATGTACATGTGTATATGATGCACTAAGGACAGTGCATAATTAAGTGGGAGGGGAATGTAATGTCCCTGATCTGGACCCTTTGTAATTGTACATATAGGCTGGTGATTCATTGGTACCAATTGGAAGTGTAATGTATATATATAGGTTGGTGAGCCATTAGCACTAGGTTTTGATGTTGTGCGCACCTGAGTAGTGCACGAAGAATTGTTATCAAATACAGGGTGAACACATTTCATAAGTGTTGCATGCACCTGGTAAGTGCATAGATTTCACAGTGTTGTGTGCACTTAGGTAAGTGCATGGTAATGACCTAGGAGTGTGTGCATATCTGAGTTATATACATACATACACACACACATATATATATATATATATATATATATATATATATATATATATATATATATATATATATATATATATATATATATATATATGTATGTATGTATTGAAGCTAGAGAGCATGTGTGATTATGAGGTTAGTGAGCTAGGATGTAGATAAGCCAATGCACCTATCCATGTAAAAGTAATCACAATTATTAATATAATATTACATTGTTGTTCGCATACAAATTCAGATGAAAAGAGATTGGGGGATGAATCCACTGGAAAAGGGAAAAGGGGGCGAGACTTAAGTCTTAGGGAATATTTTATAATATTTTTGGAAAAGTGTAAGTTTATGGATAATTATTTTATCCTAAGTTCCCAACGGAAGGTAACTAGTCACCAAGTGGCTAAAGATACTTTTGAAGGTACAAATGTTGAGTTGAAGGCATGAAATATATATTGTTGGCCTTAGTGTATTTTCAATGATTTTTCATTATTCACTCTCATGTGCAGAAAGGGTCAGACCATCAGGGAGAGGATAACTATTACCTTATCTGCATAGAGAAACTTGTAAGGAGTTGTGGTTTTGTAATAAGAGTTTTATTGTTGAAGAGGAGGGTTGTCAGACCCATGAGAAGTCTCTCTAGGTGAGAGATTTGTTGCTGAAGAAGTGGGTTGTCAAGCCCATGAGCATACTCTATATGTGGGATTTTTGTTGAGAATTGTTCCCTGGAGCACTGGGCATTAGTCGCAAGGCTCAAATACTTCTTATCCAGCTTGTTGCTAGTGACCCTGGAAGGGAAGTGTGGTAGCCGAAGGATTTTTGAGCATAGAAGGGGCACACTTCCTTGGGTGTGACATGTGCATGGGGAATGAGGGACTGTAGGCTAGTTGCAGTAGTGAACACCTTGGACTAAGAAATTGTGTTGAGAATCATGCCTTCTCCTACAACTAGGAACCCTTTTTTCCCTGGTGCAGTTAAGCCCTAACTCGGGGGTGACCTATTGTTGAAAGATTATGAACAACATAATCTATGGATGGGAGGAACGTCTGAGTTCTGTGTGAAGTTGGTGACTTTCATAATAGACAAGTGTTCTTTATGTTCTTGTCCCATATACTGTGTGCTTTTTTTTTTATCTATGCTTGATATGGGTTAATTCTTTTATGTTGTCACATATAAGTAATTGTTGTTATTTTGTATTATGTTTCTTGCACATGTATGTATAGTGCTGATAGTTATTATTTGTAGTTGTGCATAAGTATGAAAATTATTGTTATTTTTCCTGTTAAGTTGTCTTTTGATATTGGTCTTGAGTCTCCAAGGCAAGGATTGAATGGGTCATGTGCGCAGAGAATACTCTATGTGCATCAGAGGATGAGTTTACTTGTGCGCACAGGGAATCATTTTGCATGTATAAGTAGGGAAGATATGGAAACAACATAGAATGGTTGCACACACAATAGTGTTGTCTGTTCAGTATGATGTGCGTAATTATTTTGTATTTACTTGTGTTGCTTAAAGTTGTGTTAAAAGGAGTAAGTTAGTGTGGCACATCTCAATTTGAGGTTGAGCGCATTACTTCAAGTGATACTGCGCCGAATAATGTTTAGAGTAGAATCTATGTAGTGGAAATTTGTAGTAGCATGGCCCAACCTGGGTGGATGGGGATGTTACTTATTGGTATCAAAGCAATCTCAAATCATTTTGTAGTAATATGGCCCAGCCTAGGTGGCTAGGGATGTTACATTCAAATTATCCCCACCCTAACTTGTATTTCCATTTTCCACTAGTCTTACCATCCCTTGGTTCAAGTCCCCTATCATGGCCCAACTTCACAACAATTCTGAGCCGTGTTATTCCTAGTTCAATCAGGTAGCCCAAGAACCCACGGTTAAGTTTTTATGAAGATTGAAATTTTGTCATCAGCTGTGTTAGCACTCTGTAATTTGCCCAAGGCTGTGGAGGTAGTCACAAAGGCAACATCAAAACCGCTTTGAGTCTCGGATATATACCACCAAGACTCAGAGAGGGATCTCTCTGTTTGATATAGATTTTTTTGAAAACGAATATTAGGCTAGCTATGCAGAACAAGATTTGTTTTAAAGTTTCTGGTTGAGACAACAAAGGGTCATTGGGCAAAATGGAGTCAAATATAAAAGATGATTAAATGAATAAATAAATGTGACATATGTATTTAGTCAAGATAGTCATATCAGTGGATTCTTATAATTTGTGAGGTGGAGAGAGGAAAAGATCAGGGGTCATTCCAAATGCAGAGCATAGCTTATCTGAATTCTGCATTCAATTTTCAGAAGAAAAAATAAACATTGTCTTTAAGAAAGATCAGGGTGTCCATGAAAAATCCTGAGCATACTTGTTATAACCCTAAATTGCACCTCACATGCTTACCTAGCATCAGGCCAACTCATTGCCCTTCATTGCCAAAGCCATGCTGAACAAACTCTTGAAAAACCTCTTAAATCATGTAACCCACACCCTAACCCATTACTGAGCGTGTTGGAACGCTGGCAGGCCTTATACTGCACGCGTTGGAACACTGGCTGGCCCACTACAACCTGCGTTTACCTAACAAAGCAAAAAATCAGGAAAGTTGCCGACAGAACGAAAAGATTTGGGTCAGTTAACTGGAACTCCCAGCCATGCATGGCCGAGAGTTCGTCTAAAACCCTAGCTCCTTCTAGCCTATAAAAGAAGGGCTAGGGGTACTATTCAAAGGAGGAAAATCATAGCAAAGAAACTCTGCCCAATTGCCGAATCCGTTTTGTCCCAACCCTTTAGCCTTTCCTCAAGCTTTAGGAAAATCATAGCAAAGAAACTCTGCCCAATTGCCGAATCCATTTTGTCCCAACCCTTTAGCCTTTCCTCAAGATTTAGGAGAATTCAAGCAAAGCAGTTGGAGAACAAAGAAGAGGAGGAGCCCAGGATCAGGATCGAGGAACGGTGGCCGGTCTCTATAATCATTGTAAGTTGATTCATCTTGAGATTAATAAAAAGATACTTTTCCCATCCCAAATGCACAAGTCTTATATGTTTTATTCGATTTATGCTTAATATCTAACCCTCTAGTAGAACAATAGCATGCATGCGTAGTTTTGTCTTGATTGCAGGATCACTTTTTGGAAGGAGCAGCAGAAGCAAAGGGGATAAAGTGCAATGGAGGATCTACACCAACCGTCGATAAAAAGGTTAGTTGGTTCTTTCCATGTTTGCATGTGAAAAATGGTTTTAGGTTTGGGGTAGAAGGTTAAAAGTAATTTCTGAAGGGTCATGATCTGCATGCAATTTTAAGCCCTAGCTTGTTAGTCCGTAGGGTAGAATTTCCCCACAACAGAATTGGCGACTCAACTGGGGATTTTTACTCTTCTGGTTTCCGGATTTAGTTAAAGGTTTTTGGGTAGTTCAAAGAAGTAGAGTTTCAGTTTCTTTGTTTATTTGTTGTCTATTAGGTCAAAGCTACCAGGGAACCTGGTTATCAATAACAATTTTTCTTTGACTGTTGCTTGACATTCATTATCGGGACACACAGAGGTACACACGGCCTGCAGAAGGCCTGCACGCGTGTAACCCGCGCCCTAACCTTCTGTAGCCCGCGTTTGAATGCTTGCTACAAAAGTTTCAGTAGCGTGTAAGGCTTAGAAAGCTTGAGAGACAGTCTCCTCTTCCCTGTCATAAGTTTACCTTCTCAGGGGGCTTTCTGGATCTTGTCTGGGTCTTGCTAGTTTACTGTCTTGTTTTCAGTCTGTCTTATTGTGTTGGTGATTTGTTTTCTTTTTGCAAATTTTCCTTTTCTGTTAAAGTAAAAGCATCCAAGCCTTTTAGAGACCCTCGTTGTTAATACCAGTGGAATTTTTCAAGTTTGGGCTGCCTGTGTGTTGTTTCTCTTATCTTTTATACAGATCCGCGACCTGCTCAAGGTTAGCCCGCGAGTACCCGCACACTGTTATAGCTCAGCACACGTTTGTACGCGTGCTGTTTTGGTGACACTCGCAGGCTTGATTGGTAGCTTTTCAGCTTGGGTGGGGCAGTCATCCCCTCCTGTGGTGAGAAGAGCTCCTCTCAGGGGTTTAGAGTCTGGGGCTGCACAGTCAGGAGGTTAGGACCTCTTATCCTTAGCCTGTGTTTTTATTAATTGATGTTTTGATAGAAAAGACAAAAGAGAAAAAATTTCTGTGTTATGGTTTTTAGACAAGTGTTAGAATTGGTGTTGTCTTGATTGCTTTTTCGCGTTTTTTTTCTCTGATTCTTTTGCGATATGTGCTTTAAGCCAGAGTTTTATTTTCATTCTCTTGGTTTTGTGCTTATCAGCATTTTCCCTTGTTGCGTGATTTTGCAATTAAATAATTTTTTTTTTTTGCTTCATTTTCTTCTTGGTTTGAAGGTTGTGTTGTTGCATCAGTAGCTAGGAAGAAGTCTTTTTGCATAAGTTTTTGCAGTGCATTTAGAGTATAAGTAGCTCGCAGATTTGAGCAAAAGTTCTTCATATTTACTGCATGAAATCTTAGTAAATTTGAAAAGAAAAGAAGTCTTTCTTATTGAAAAGTTGTTGGTTTTGCATTTTTTGTAAAAGTTTTTGTTTCCAAGCATTTCTTGTTCATTTTGCTTTGAGTCTTTTACACACCATCAGTTTCACTCTCATACCTTGTGACTTAAAAATCCCATTAAAARCAATGCTAATTAAAATCAAGTAKACTTTTTGTTTGWAGGGTGCATACACTAGCTCAGGACTAGGGCCTTGGAATAGGTTGGAGAGTAAATTCTCCAAGGCCACTCAAACCAAACATTGGAGTCTGTCAATAGGGAGTGTAGAAGTCCAGTTACGAAAAGTTATCCGGGACCCCTGTCTAACACAGGGGCTAAACACGAGGTCGCGTAAGGAAATGTAGCGGAGATAACCCCTCCAAATCTAGACCGAGCGTAGTGGAGAACACATATCGAGGATTTGTTGAGGGATTCTGTCGTTTGCATTTGCCACGGAGCTTCGTGGGTCTCGAATCCATTTGAGGTCCTCAGTTGTCTTCCAAAACATTTGCTCTCGATACCCTTGACAGGTTTTGGGCTTGATACCCTGCTCATTGTGGTCTACCCGACTATCGATTGTACCCACCTGGTGACTGTTCATGTGCTGGCAAACTAGTTGCCAATATTTTCTATTGACATACATGGGTGACTGCAGGGGTATACCGCGGTACCTAGGATAGACATCGGGCCATGCTTTGCAGAGTATACCCAGAGGGTGCTTCCGTATTCAAGTTGCACTTGCACCGGTAAGTTTCTCTAGTGTTGGTTGTTGTAACTGTTCTTCCAACTAGTTTAGTGTTTGCTTGATTTATCTTCTAGGGGCTTTATTTTAGTGAGTGTTACTATTTGTTCATGTAGAATACCTTAGCGTGTCGTGAATCTTCTCACACAGTGGAGGATTCCGAGCTCCGCCGGTCACAAAGGCTTTTGGGCCTGCCGCCGGTTATACTGGAGCCACCCCCGCCACCATTGAGGCGGAAGCTAGACCAACGAGGGTCTTTTGAAGTAACCAGGTTTCAAGCCATTGAGCCCGAAAAACTCCCGGAGGAATCAACCGCCAATATTGGATTGGTTGAAACCTCAAACACTGGTACTTGGTTGGACATTATTGTGCCAATTCAATTTTACGAACGCCTATCAACACCTAACCTAGTTATGGAACCAAACTCTGTTACTTCCTCTGGGAATTATTCCATTCCTATCACTGTTGCTACCACAGGAGAAGATTCTCCTAACTTGCCTTTGTCGACGGTTCGGGCCACCATGGTCTCGGCTGCAACTACGTCGCACAATGGACCGACCCCATCTATCGCGGTGGCCACACCTCCTTACACACCTAGTGCAACAGGCCCTCCGTTTTCATATGGTATGCCTAGTTTAGGTACAAGTCCTGCACTCACTTCCTCCACTTTACAGAATTTGGGTCTGGGGGCAGGGAGCTCTAATGCTCCTCTGCAAGGTCAACTTGGGGGAATTCTTGTACCTTTCAATTCTTTTCCTTACGCTGGGGGTCATATCCCTCCTTCGTCCCCTTCGCTTAGTGGATTGCATCAGCAGTCCACCGGGCAGCCTGGACAAACGAGTCCATTTGGAGTCAGGAGTCAAGGAACGCCTGCGCAAACTCTGTCGGTAGGTTCATCACCGTTTGTTTGGAACAGGACATTTGGTAATAACAATTTTTCATCCACTGCTTTCCCATCGGGGGGCACACCCATTTTTGGACAGTCTACTCTGACAAAGGGTACTATTCCTGCGTTGGGGGCACATATGCCAGGACCTTGGAACTCAGGAAAATGATCCGTTCCTTCATCTGGAATGTCGTTCTGGGGTAATTCTTTCCACATTCAATGGAACCCTGGACAAACTTCCATGTCTCTCCCCTCGGGACCAGCATGGGGTAATCCTTCCCCAAGTCCGTCAAACACAATGAATGCCCAACATCCTATGTCCTTCATGGGGAATCAGCTAATGATGTCTCCTCAAATGAAAAAACCTTATGCTGGTCAGGGCCATGGTTTCTACCAAAACTTGGGCCAGCAGCCAAACTTTTCCTGGCAACCTGGTGCCAGTCAAACTCCAGGACCCTTTTATCTAGGTTATCAGGAACAACCCAAACTACCTTTCCTGGCAATGTTACACTTTCCCGACTTGACATGGTTGTTAAATGATCCTATCTGTCACGATCTTCGTTGGCCTCCTATGCCGATGAAGTTTCCTTCGGACATCCCAAAGTTCGAGGCCAAGCCTAACGAAGATCCAGGTGATCACGTGACTACTTTCCACCTTTGGTGTTCATCTAACTCATTGAAAGATGACTCCGTCCAGTTGTGATTGTTTCAACGCACTCTTATTGGGAGTGCCGCGAAATGGTACATAGAGCTTGATCGTTCACGATATTATTTTTTTGGCGAACTGGCGATGGATTTCCTTAACCATTTCCAGTTACCTGTGAGATACGACGCCGGCATAGAATTGCTAGCCAATTTCTCGTAGACGACAGTGGACCATATCTCGGATCGTATTCGAGAGTGGCGATGCTGAAAGAGTCTTATCAAAGTTGTTGGGTATGTGTTATATTCTTTGCATGTGTGTGTGTGGGTGCGTCAGATACGACAACTGCATCTGACGGTCCGTACAAACTATTTTTTTTTGGCGGTTTTTGCTATTTTTAGCGGATTTTGCTATTTTTAGCTGATTTGTAAATTAATCTCGAATTAAGGGATTAGGGTTTTGGTATCTACGAAATACATAAAAACATTGTATATATTGTATGGCGAATGGTGAAATTCAATATAATGAAAAAGAAAGGTTTTCCCGGTTGAGGGTTTCCGGTAAAGATCTCTGTGTATTCTATGTATGAGCCATTGATTAATTTCTGTATTGCTTAAGAATATATATGCATTGCTTTACTTCGCAGGTTTAAAACTTACAAAAGTACCCATCCCACCAAAATTCTTGTTTGAGTGGTTCCTTAAGTCTTTAGTTCCGCAGTTATCCAAAGACGTCGCAACTTCAGGGGTTTTCTCCGAGGAAGATGCCATCATGAGGGATCAATAGTTTGAGCTTATCTATTCTTAGTCTAGTCTATTGTACAACATCCTTCCGGATGCACCATGATTTATTCTGGATAGAACCAGACAGAGAGCCGAACCACATGCCGATGGTATAGTTGGTTCGGCACAAATCAAGCCCGCTGAGCAATTGACAAAACAATTGCAACAATTATCTATACAACATTCAACGACCAACCAGACTACTACTTTGGCTGCTCCTCCTACCCAAACGTCGGAAGTACACTCCGTACAAATGACTAACCCAAAGGACACCCAACAGCCTGAAGGGAAGAAAAAACAATGCAAGAAAGGTAAGGGGGATAAGAAACCCACTGATAATGTTGGTGAGGGCACAACGGAAAAGAGGAAGGTGAGGTATCCGTGCAACTTGTGTGCGGAAGACCACCCGACCCATCTATGCCCTCGACTTGCGGAGGCCCAGAAGTTTGTCACACAACAACAACAAGTCGTGTTGACTAATCCCTTTCAGCATGGGCAAAATTTAACTCAAGCCTCTACAAGTGCCGAGGTGGGTAGCCAAGAAAACTTCCACCCCCAAACAATTCATCTTCCGTGAACGTATATATGGTTAAAAGTGATGCTTTAATAACAACTAGAGCGCACAACTATAACAAAACAAATGCCTCTGAGAAGGGAAAAGAAGCCGAGATCCCATCTCTTCCTCTACAGATTGAGAAGACGTTGGGTGAAACAATGACACGCATCCCAAAAGGTGCGTTTAAGCGAGCTTCTCACAATCCAAATGCAAGGGCTGCCCAGAACTACTCTGTGGTGGAAGATTTATCACAAACCCCTTGTGCTATGTCCGCTTTGGAGGTCCTCCAAAGTTGCCCTGCTCAGAGGAAAGCCTTGTTGACTACTTTAGGCTCTACTGAGACTTGTAACCCAGGTACCATCATGTTAGATACGACTGACTTGAAACCCTGTTTGCCTTACCACGTCACGTTCCAGATAGTAGTGGCTCATCCCACGAAAATTTTTACATGGAATATCTTCTACACTATGGTAGACGAGGGCACTTCGACTTGTGTTATGTCGTTAGCATGCTGGAAAGCCATTGGTCAACCTGAGTTGTATCTGTCACCTACTCTCCTCACTATGTTCGATGGTCATTCTTTCCAACCGCATGGCATGATTCCTTCTTTCCCTGTGCAGTTAGGGGGGAAGACCGTGTGCGTCGAAGTAGAGGTAGTTGATGCCCCCATCGACTACAATCTATTGTTAGGTCGTAGTTGGACTTATGCAATGC
>JZKD02S1636974.1:61715-103523 GCA_000966675.3 Picea glauca
ACAACACCAATTCCTTTCCCTGAGGCATCACATTCCAACACAAAGGTCTTTGTGAAATCGGGAAGGGTGAGGACTGGAGTGGTGCACATGGCCATCTTCAAGGTTTGAAAATCTTAAGAAGTGGCTGGAGTCCAAGTGAAAGAGTTCTTTTTGAGGACAACAGTGAGAGGTGCTGCAATATTCCCATAATTCTTAACAAACTTGCGATAATACCCTGTTAAGTCTAGAAATCCATGCAATCTCTTAAGAGTCTTTGGGTGAGGCCAGTATTGCATAGATTCAATCTTTTTAGGATCCAACCTGATGCCATCTTTGCCAACCAGATGACCCAAGTATTCTACTTCTAAGGCGCCAAAAGCACATTTATACTGTTTCAGGAAAAGTTGGTGCTGAGAGAGTAGGTGGAGAACTCGATCCACATGAGCAAGATGGTATGTCCAGGTTTTTCTATAGATCAGGATATCATCAAAGAAAACTAAGACAAAATGGTGGAGAAAAGGACAAAATACACGATTCATGAGGCTTTGGAAGGTGGAGGGGGTATTACACAAGACAAAGGGCATGACCAAAAACTCATAGTGGCCCTCATGAGTTCTAAAGGTAGTCTTGGGAATGTCTTCCTCTTTCATACGTATCTGGTGGTAACCAAAATGAAGATCCAGTTTAGTGAAGAATTGGGCGCCACTCAATTCATCCGAGAGGTCATCAATGACAAGAATGGGGAATTTGTCCTTGATGGTAAGTTTGTTGAGGGCACAATAGTCAGGACACATTCTCCAAGAACCTTCTTTCTTCAGGACCATGACCATAGGAGATGAGTAGGGGCTTGTACTAGGATGAATAACGCCTGCATTAAGGAGTTCCCAGACCATTTTCTCAATTTCATTTTTTTGGGAAAAGGGGTGACGATACAGACGAATATTGGGAGGAAGGATTTTGGGTACAAGGGGAATGGAATGATCATGAACACCATGGGAAGGAGGGAGGCCTTGGGGAGTGGAAAATACCAATTGATGTTTAGAAATAATGGCTTGGAGGTCTTGCAGTACCGAGGGTGTCTCTGTTGCTTATATGGCATGGAGTTGGGTGATAACACTAGAATGACCCTTTCTGAGTAGCTTTTCCATGCTATGGGAAATAATGATCTCAAGTGAACTGATGGTGATGCCTTGGAACTTACATTGGTGGCCCTCCTGGTTGAATTGCATGGTTAAGTCTTTAAAATCCATGAGAATGGGACCCAAAGTCCTTAGCAAGTCTGCACCGAACACAATGTCACAACCTCCCATGTCGATAGAAAACATATGGGATTTCAGGTGGTATTCACCAATTTGGAGACGCACATTTTCACAATGCCCTCCACATTTCATGGAACCATCATTGACAATCATTATTTGGAAATTATTGACGGCATGGATGTAGCAATGAGTTTCTTCGGCAATGTGACAATGAATAAAATTATGGGTGCTGCCACTATCAACCAGAATGATGACCTTCTGATGCTTGATGTAACCGATTAGCTTGAGAGCTTGGGGAGTAGAGAAGCCAATGAGAGAATTGAGGGAAATGACTGGTTCTACTTCGGGAGGGTCCGAGGGAGGGGTTATGTCAGTGGATTCAGGTGACTCAGACATAGAGGTAGTTTCTTCATCTTCTTTTGAAATCTCCTCGAAGATGGCCATAAAAAGCTTTTGTTCTTTACACTTGTGGCCTAGGAAATATTTGTCATAACAGTTATAACAAAGGCCTTTGAGTTGGCGTTCAGCCATTTCAACCTTGGTCAATTTTTGGATCTTTAGTGGAGTAAAGGGAGTAGTGGGATTTGCTGGTTTAGGGTGAGGGATAAAGGAGGGTTTGTAGTTTTGAGCAGATACAACCTGTTGTGCTTCTTTAGCTCTTTTGGGAGCCTCCACCTAACTCTTAGGCTGAGCCATGAGGACATGGAACCAAATTTCATCCTTGAGGCCACTAATAAAACACTCTTGGAAAAAGGCATCAGACATGCCCTCTGTTTTAAAATCCAGGCGCTTAAAGGAAGCTATAAAATCTTCCACTGTTCCTAATTGTTTCAGCTTTGTCAAACAATCCAAATGGTTGGTGTCAGTGTCAAAGCATCCATAAAGCTCTACTAGAAAGTGTTTCCAAGCAATATACCCTTGATGAGAAGTTTTTCTCCATTGCCACCATTGCCAACATTCTTGATCTAGATGGAGAACACCATACCGGAGTTTGGCCAAGTCATTTGTAATGCTATATAAATAGAAGTAATGTTCCATTTGGGTTACCCAACAAGTGGGGTTCGAGCCATCAAATTTGGTCACATCCACCCACAGTAGGCGTAGGTCACGTTGAAAGTGATGGTTCTGAAATGTATGGGAATGAGAGGAATGGTCACCTTCAGTATATGGAGGTGAGGAAGAGGAAGGGTTATCTTTAGGGATATGCAGTTTGGTGTAGAATGCTGAAAAGACTAATTCAAGCTGGGTGGTGAGGTCTTGTTTGATTTCCCCCATTGAGGACTGCATGGTTGTATTGATGGAGACAACATTGGCACTAAGTTGTTTCACTTCTTGTTGGGTCTCAATGAGACCAGATTGCAAAGTGTTGAAGCGATCTTCCAAGTCTTGACTATGAGTATGGGCCATGAGGATGAGGAAACTGAAAAGGGGTGGGTGGGGTGGTCTACATGGTGAGTGGGGTGGTCTACATGTTTAGAGGTAGACCGATGTTTTATTCATTGGGCTAATTCCAAAATCTTATTCTACAACCTATACCTATTTTGATCTTGCAACTTAAAACCAAATCAAAATGAACACTACTGAAAAAGAGATGCTCAGAATGTTGATCTTATTCACATTCTCCTACCTACCCTATACTGCTAAAATTCATGCTAAATCAAATAATACAAAAATGCCAATGAAGCCAATCAAGTAGCTGATGATACCAGTGGATATCTTGACTGCTTGTTAGCACAGTCAGAAAGGAAGCCTGACCTTTTTCTCATAGATTTAAAACTACAAAGAGTAATGGCCACTACTGAAAACATGATTTATCTTTATAATAGAGACCTCGATAATCCTGAAGAACAAAACTTATGCCAGAGATAGATTAGGGCTCTGTAGTGAATTTTTTTTCCATATAGGTAGCTATTGGATCAAGGTATAACTGACATGTTCCTTGATTTTTAATTTTAGCCAAGTCAACAACATGATCCAACATTGTATCTATGCTATTTGCATCCTCATGCAATTTCTGATATGGATGGAAATTTTCTGATGGATTCTTAAAAGATGCTTCTGTTGAACGCACCCCTGTAGCTGATTGTTTGATCATATCCATATCATAACAATTTTTGAAATCATTGGGAGTAAATGAAAACTGACTTTGAAAACACGCATTATCTAGAATATTAGCTATAGGGTCATAAAATGATTTATATAATGGTGGCATTGGATCTACTAGTTCTTCATGGCTTACACTGTGACTGTCAACAAGAATTTGACTAAGATTCCTTCTCAAAATTTGAAATAAATCAAAGCATAGATGCAATGAATCAAAATGGATCAGCTCATCACTTGTTTTAGGCTTCATGATTTCATCTGAGGTTTGACCTTCAAAAAGATTCAGGGGCTATACTTCTAGATCTGCTTCCATATCATCCTTCACTATCTCATCCAAAGATTTACATTCTTCAACATTTATTCATTTGTAAAGAAATTTCCTTCAAAAATTTAAAAGAAGAGAAGCATAAGGGTAAAGTGAACATGTAGACCAGTGTTTTATTCATTGGGCCAATCCAAAAATCTTATTCTGCAACCTGTACCTGTTTTGATCTTGCAACTTAAAACCAAATCAACATGAACACTGCTGAAAAATAGATGCTCAAAATGTTGAGCTTATTCACATTGTCCTACCTACCCTATACTGCTAAAATTCATGCTAAATCAAATAATAAAAAAATGCCAATGAAGCCAATCAAGTAGTTGCTGAGACCAGTGGACAGCTTGATTGCTTGTTAGCACAGTCAGAAAGGCAGCTTGACCTTTTTCTCATAGATTTAAAACTACAAAGAGTAATGGCCACTACTGAAAACATGATTTATCTTTACAATAAAGACCTCGATAATCCTGAAGAACAAAAGTTATGCCGAAGATAGATTGGGGCTCTGTAGTGAATTTTTTTTCCATATAGGCAGCTATTGGATCAAGGTAGAATTGACATGTTCCTTGATTTTTAATTTTAGCCAAGTCAACAACATGATCCAGCATTGTATCTATGCTATTTGCATCCTCATGCAATTTCTGATATGGATGCAAATTTTCTGATGGATTCTGAAAAGATGCTTCTGCTGAACGCACCCCTGTAGCTGACTGTTTGATCATATCCATATCATAACAATTTTTGAAATCATTGGGAGTAAATGAAAACTGACTTTGAAAACACACATTATCTAGAATATTAGCTATAGGGTCATAAAATGCTTTATATAATGGTGGCATTGGCTCTATTGGTTCTTCATGGCTTACACTGTGACTTTCAACAAGAATCTGACTAAGATTCCTTCTCAAAATTTGAAATAAATCAAAGCACAGAGGCAATGAATCAAATTGGATCAACTCATCACTTGTTTTAGGCTTCATGATTTCATCTGAGGTTTGACCTTAAAAAATATTCAGGGGCTATACTTCTAGATCAGCTTCCATATCATCCTCCACTATCTCATCCAAATATTTACCTTCTTCAACATTTATCACTTGTAAAGAAATTTCCTTCAAAAATTTAAAAGAAGAGAAGCATAAGTGTAAAGTCTGTCCACTTACCCCGAGATTTTCTACACTTTGGTCATTGCTGTCAGAGTTCACTGTCCACCATCAGTGATCAGATCTGGAACTTGAAGTGCACTACTAGAGAAAGTTCCCCACTACGGTCGCCATTATGTTAGCACTCTGTATTTTTCCCAAGGTTGTGGAGGTAGTCACAGAGGCAACATCAAAACCGCTTCGAGTTTTAGATCTAGCCCTCCAAGAATTAGAGAGGGATCTCTCTGTTTGATATAGATTTGTTTGAAAACGAATATTAGGCTAGCTGTGTAGAACATGATTTGTTTTAAAGTTTCTGGTTGAGACAACAAAGGGTCATTGGGAAAAATGGAGTCAAAGATAAAATACGATTAAATCAATAAATAACAGTGACATATGTAGCCAGGAAAGACAATCATATTAGTGGATTCTTATAATTTGTGAGGTGGAGAGAGGAAAATATCATGGGTCATTTCGAATGCAGAGCAAAGCTTATTTGAATTATGCATTCAATTTTCAGAAGAAAACATAAACATTGTCTTTAAGAAAGATCAAGGTGTCCATGAAAAATCCTGAGCATAATATTCTTATAAGCAATGAGAACAGAAAAACAATATGAAAAACAAAGGAATAACAATTTACACCAGAGAAAACTTCACCACAAAAAATGACATAGGAATCTAGAAAGATAGTGCCTCTGCATTCATTCATAAAGGTCATTTATAGGTTTGAAAACATTTTACAGTGGACAAGAATATCTCCATGTTGTCTCCTTGCTAGTATAACCTCGTTCACCTTGAAAGCATAGGCTTTATATCCTTTACATAAAAAACAAAGATCCTATTAAACATGAACTGAAATACTAAAAATAGTACAAGATCAAACAGTTTCCACAACAACAGGATTAGATCCTATTTTAAGGGGCCAAAAACCTATCAACAATTTCACTTTTGAGTTCCTTCTTTGACAGATGGGCAATCCTGGCCAAAAATAACAAAAATCCCTGAAAATATTGAACTGTTCGCCATGAAAGACAGGCCAAATTTCTGCAAAACAGGGGTCCACACAGACATCTGTTTCTCTTTAATTATGACACCTGGGAAAAAATTGAAGGAGTTTATTGTATATGGGAATGTGATGGATAAAAACCTCTTTCGGTTTCACCAAATTCGCCTCCAGTTCACTGAAACACCTCCCGAAAAATTAGGACTGCAATAGGAAAATGAAAAATTGAAAAAATGGGCCTTGAAGATGGCTTCTATTATCCATCCTCATGGAACCTGTGAAAAAACTAAGAGAATTTTTTTTTCTTCATACCATTATGGAGAAAAACCTCTCAGTTTTTCAAAATTCGATTTAGTTTGCTTGGAAATTGCTTTGCAAGCTAACTGGTCAAAACGCTGTGAAATCGGTTTTTTTGGGGGAAGGGTGGTATTCCGGACCCCCCCAAGCGTTATGTCTCAGATGGCAAGGGGGGGTCCAGAATTTTTTCTATCCGTTGATTTGTTTTAAATGGGATGTGATGTGATGTTTAAACTTATGATACATGTTTTAGTTTTTACTTTTTGTTTTTCATTTATTTTTATTTTTGTTTTATGTTTTTTTTATTTACGTTTGTTACTTTGTTTTGTTTTAATTTTAATATATTTTATTTATTGTTTTATTTATTATGTGTGGTTTAGTTTAGTTTTTATTTGTGTTTTTTATATTGTTTATTAATTTGTTTTTTTTAATTAATTTAAGTTTGGTTTATTTTAATGTTTTGTATTTTGTTTATTAGTGTTTGATTTTTATTGAATGTTTATATTAATAAATTAACCTAACTATTAACAAACTAACTTAATTAATAACTAATTAATTATTAATAAGACTAACCTAGTCTAACTATATTAAACCAATTGATTTTCTTTTAACCTAAGTTTGTTTATTCAGATGAGTGGCAAGTGAGTCGTACTCAATGGGTCGAAAAGACAAGGGAGTGAGGGTGCAGCAGAGGATGAAGGATGAAGCAGGGTGATGGAGGATCGAGCGAAATGGATGGAGGGGAAAAAAGGAGTCAACCGAGCCAGAAGTTGTCATCAGGGGGGAAAAGCCAAATCAGCAGTCGAAGAATCGAGTTTCCTATAGTTATAGGACCCTAAAAATTTGCTAGGAAAAGGTCCCACTATCTTATGCTTTGACAAGACATCACCTATGTATTCATAGTTCCTTTAACTATGATTGGAATTTGAGGCAGTCCTCCAACTCTCTAAGCCCGAAGATGGTTTTCCTATTGTCATGAATAATCACCTTTGTTGAAGGAGAGATCCCAAGGTTGATGTCTCTCCATTTCATTAATCTATGTTGGACAACTGAGAGGGGGGGGGGTGAATCAGTTGTACCTGAGCTTAAACAATTATGCTTCTTTTAAACTCTTTGCTAAAACACTAAATGATGATCACAATAATGCAGGGAAATAAACAATGGCACATTCAACATCAGTCACATATATGAGAAACACAGAGACAGCTATTTCCTGAGGAAACCCATACAGGGTAAAAACCTCTTTTTCTTTATATGATAAGTAATAGTTACATTCTTTACATTATCATACATATGAGCACCAACTCATAATGAGTCTACAACCTTTGTTTTGCAAGATGCAACTTGCTGAGAGAACCAACTCTCTGTTTTCTCTAGTACCCACTAGAAGGAAGCACCAAATCCCTGGTTTCTCTAGCACCAACTAGAAGGAAGCACCAACTAGAAGGAAGCACCAACTCCCTGAGTGTTTCCAACACCAACTGGATGGAAGCACCAACTTCCAATCATACAGGCACCAACCTGTATAACAAAGAACAAGAGTTCTCCCTTGCACCACCTTGCCACCCTGGCTTCTCTGGCTGCAACCATATGGAAGCTACAACTCCCTGTGTTCAAGCACCCACTTGAACCTCTGAGGACAACAGTCCTCCCGAGCACCTCCCAACCTCCCTAAAATATATCTTTGCTTCTGAAACTCATTACAGTGATATGGTGTTCAACAATGGCTTACCCAACTCATCACTATTCAACTGCATTTCGTTGCTCTATCTGCCTCATTGCCTTTCTGCACACATGACTTGCACTATCTGTTCTTCTACTTTTTATGCTCTGTGCACCATGTCCATTCACTACACAGTTCCTCTTCTGTGCATTTATACTTCTGCGCTCTGCCTCCTTGCTCACACTTCAATCCTTCTACACAATGACCACCACAACTCCAACCAAAATAGCCACCCTTCTCTTCTCTGTACCGTGTATATATAGCTTCTATGCATCTTGTGCATGCAATATTCACCACTCTTTTGCATGCTCACACCGTGCCGATATCCTCCACCTCTCGAGTGCTCTGCCTGATCATCATGGTAACTCTTTAGCTTCTCTGGCAGTTTTCCCACGTGTTCAGCATCACTGGGTGTTATGCTGAGATTCCTCAGCCTCTCTGGCAGTTGAGACTCTTCGTCTTCTCTGTGATAGTCAAGCTCACCTTCTCTGTTTCAATTACAGCCTCAATCCCATCCAGCTGTCAATTGCCTCCACAAGTCGTCTTCGTTCCACTGGCAGATTCCATGTGACTCTTCTACTCCTTTGGAAATCGCATCGAAGTCTCTTCGCATCCTCTGGTAGAAACCATCAATGGTTACTAGTAGTTTCACTATGTCATGCATCAGTAGCCCTTCTATCAACACTTGATCTGACGGTTCAGATTACATCGCGATTTCGCATATCGCAAAATCGACATTCTTGTTGCATTGTGTTCTTTGCCTTTTGAATTCACGATCCCCGAAACTTCGATATGGAGCTTATCTGGACTGAATCCTTCTCTTCCCATGACCAAGGGCTGTGACCACAGCCTTATGCATAAGGCACTTTCACAATTTCGCATATCGCAAATTCGTAATTCAAGTTACTTTGTTTTTGTCTCTCCATATTGTGATTCACGAAACTCTGACATGGAGCTTTTCTGCGCTAGCTCCTTCCTCCACGTGACCATAGGCGGTGACCACTGTCTGCACTAAAAGGCGCTGTGAACTCATGATCTTCATCGACCCTGATCAATGGTCCACGATCTCTATGAATCAACGGTCTAGATATTTTCGCGATCTCGCGTCTCGCTGTTCCTTAGATGGAGGCTCTCGTCACTCCAAGTCACGATAGGCGAAGCTCTGAGATGGAGCTCAGATCAACGATCCACGTTCTTGGTGATCCGACGGTCCTGATCTTTTCACAATATCACATCTCGTTGTTCCTTAGATGGAGGTTCTTGTCACTCCAAGTCGCGATAGGCGAAGCTCTGAGATGGAGCTGGATCAACGGTCCAGAATCTTGGTGTATTGATGGTCCAGATCTCTTCATGAATTCGCATCTCGTAGTTCTTGTGATGAAGGGTCTCATCACTCCAAGTCATGATAGCCAAGACTCCAAGATGGATTCGGATCAACGGTCAAGATCAAACCTTGATCTGACAGCTAAGATCAAACCTTGATCTGACAGCTAAGATCAAACCTCGATCTGTTGGCTAAGATCAAACCCCATTCCTTTGACTTTCCAGTCAGCGACATGACGATATTTCGCCACGTGTCCTCTTGATCCAATAGACCACGACTGTCATATCTTCCTTGTAGCTTCACCATATCTAATGGCTATTGGTCCTTCGTACTTCCCCCAGATCCTACGGCCCAGATCTTCTCACAATTTCACCACTTCGCCGTGTGAGTTCTCGACACCTTCAAGTCTCGATCTACAAAACTCCGATAAGGAGTTAAATCAATGGTCCAGATTCATTCTTGATTCAATGGCTATGATTGAATCGTGATATCACATATCGCGAAATCGACATTCTTGTTGCCTTGTTTTCTATTCCTTTTGATGTCGCGATCTGCGAAACTCTGATATGGTGTCCATCTGCTGACGTCACACATGGATTGACACGTGTTGAATACTACCACGTGTTAATCTGATTCATGACTTACATGTGCCTAAAATGTTGAATCAGTCTGACACTTGTCATTACCTGATTGTGCCACGTGTCCCTAGCTGATGTGGTCTGTTGTCATGAGTTGGGTCAACGGTCTAGATCACATCTTGATCTGACGCTTCAGGTTCAGTCAGGATTTCATACATCGCGATTTCGGGGTTCTTGATGTCAATAAACTTTGACATGTCCAACTCTCGATCCCCGAAACTCCAACACGGACTGGAATCGATGGTCCAGATCAAAGTTTGATCTGACGGCTCAGATTACATCGCGATTTTGCATATCGTGATATCGGGATTCCCGTTGCATTGTTTCTTTGACATCTCCAACATGCGATCCTCGAAAATCCGACATGGATAGGGATCAACGATCCAGATTCAACCTTGATCTGACGGCTCAGATTAAGTCGTGATTTCACATATTGCGATTACGCCCGCTTCTCCTTGTTCTTTAAGGATCGTGCAGATTATCCTCGATCCAATGGTGGCCGGGTCCTGCACTTGGATCTAACGCCTGAGATCTGTCCTCCTTTTCAGTGCGCTCTTCTTGTCTTCATTCAGATCTGACGACCCTCATTCTTTTGGGAATTTTGAATGGATCCAACGATTAGAAATGTTTCTCAAGCTTTACGGGCCTTCGATCATTCGATCAACCTGAACTTATCTTCCTGAATATCACTGCACTGCTGATCATCGTTGCTGTACTCAAGCCATCATCACTGTTTTACTTTCCATCAATGAAAAGCATACGCTGCCTGTAAAACATGCCAACAATCCTCTGTACATTCTTCCTGTACCCATGCCATCTTCATTACTGTACTTGCCATCAATGACAAGCATATGCTACTTGTTAAACATTTTCCAACAAGCTAGGAGGTCCTCATATTATGTCTTATATTATTAGAACAAAAATACAAGAAAATGATGAGCCTCTCTCTCAATGGAACTCTTCCTCAAGGTCTACTTATTTTGGGTCCATGACTAACTGGACGAAGTTCTAGTAAATTTGTTTAAGTTCATTTAGAGGGTCAGTGTCTGGATGATGTGCTTTAAATAGATCCCTCATCCATAACCATAGACACCAACGAAGAGGAAGAATTGAGCATTTTTCCTAATGAATTCCACAACCATATCTTACCTTAGGGATTGCTTGACTCATTCCAAGATCTATGTCAGGTTGCAACTATAGCCTGAACAAATGATTTTCTCTTACTCAAACTTGACTGCAATCACAACTTGGTTTGATGTTAGGGTTCGCCAATGATGATGATTTTATATTACTCAAATCCACAACAACAGTCTTTTCATGAGGCAATTGGCTCGAGTACGAGCCAAGTAATAGTGGTTGGGGCTTGTTGGCACCCAAAGTCTTAGGTAAATATTACACATGTTCACAAACAAAGTTGTGTGTGCTCATTCTATTTTTGCGCATGCTAAAGAAAATACATGAGGATTGATCAAAAGTGTGTTTCAGGTCAAGTATTGTTGATGAGAACCAAGTCTAGTTCTGTCAATGCATGTTAGTATGATTTTTTGGATGTGCACCAAAAATCAAGAAGACACACACCAAAATCAAGAAAAGAGTCTTCAAGATATATCCCAGAACTATTATTGCCAGTAGCACCAGGGAACACAGAGCAAAGAGGAGATGAGTTGGAAAGGTATTTAGGATTTCTTTGATTCCAGAAAGGTTATGTGGAATGTAGGCATGTGACAGAAGCATGCAATATTGATAGTTAGTAAAGTGAGTGGAGCATGAATGAAAGAGACATAGTGGGAGAGTTGAGAGGGCTATAAAAAGAAGTAAGGATAATAAAGAAAGGGTTGATTCATTGGGTCACTTCCAATTGTTCTATGTTTAAGGGCTAGTTCATTGGCTCACTATGAGTCTCGGTAGTATTGTAATGTTTCTGGTTGTAAGTTTGAGTCTGTCACAAGTGAAAAGTCCAAAAGGATGTGCATGGCACAATGTATTGTAAATCCATGGAATTATCTGAGGGAATATGAGACCATGTTGTTGTTGATATATGATTTAATTAATGTGTGCCTGTAGCTGATAGAATGAGGATGATAATAAAGTTGTATTGATTCTGAACCTAACATGTGTCAATTATGTGTCTGAATGAATGTGTTGCTTCCATTATGTTTTCTCATCTATTAAGTAACTTGCAATGCATTATATGAATGTCAACCTAGATGTATCGATATGTGTTTATCCCTTCTTCCCCGACACAAGACCAAATGGTATATGTGATCCTCATAGCGTCTAGAGTGAGACCTTCTTCAATCTTGGTTGAGGATTGATATGTTGATTATTTGGGGGTTTTGTTGGTCAACTCTAGATAAAACCTGGGTCTTGAACCCCCTACATTAAGAAGGAAACACACACATGTGAAGTGACCAAACACTAACCTACCGAAGACACCAAACTCCTCAACTGAGCACCAACTCAATAAGACTTGTATATGCACCAACCTAAGATCTTCATACACATAGTGATTTTGAATTCACCTACATGCCTCATACTTCATGCATTTCATAGAATCATCACACCCTTAAATTTCATGCTCCAACACCTCCCTTTTTTTCATACCCTAGACATAGATTCCAACCCTAGTTAGATTTATCCTTCATTCCCTAGTGAACCTCAAAGAATCATTCTCAGAATATAATCTGAAATTGCAACATTACAACCTCAAAATAACTCACTTTCTAGAATCATAGACCTTATTCCTTCATAACACACCCTTAAAACTCCAAGAAAACTCCTCCTGCACACCTTTAGACCCCAAGAATACTCTCCATCTTCTCTTTCTCACCTCAGATCTCTTCTACGCACTTCAAACTTGATCTTATATGCTTGGATGTTCTTAAAATATGCACTGTATTATACATTTATAGTGTTTCTGTACTCACTTTTATGATCGACCTACAAAGATTGGTTGGGCTGAATTGAACTTTATGGCAGGGTTGTCTAACAAAAAAATTCATATCTCCTCATTCCTAAAGATTTAGAGGGAGTTCAATATACCAATGTAAAGGTATCATAATAAGATTTCCAACCATATAACATATTCTCCCATTTCAGATAGGTATTTAGAGTAAGAATCCCTTCAAATATATGGTAGCGAAATTGAGCATCAAAAATCCAAAAACAATATTTCCAACAATCTCCATCTTGCAATATTTATATTGGACATATTGTTGAGCTCCACTTTTTCCATGTTTTTTGTTATACAAAAACATTCATTATTACACATTTTCCTGCATTTCGTTGTTAATACACACCATAAACCCCAATTAAATGCCATCATTTGTCAATATATCCAGTGTGGTTAATACATCGTCTTTTCTATATTTTTAGTGATTAAAATATGATTCTATCATGGTTTACTTATGACGGTTTGTGGAGTGTGATTTTTGTACTAGCACAATCAGTGTTCTTGTACCATAATAACAGTTCAACATTTCCACACCAATATTGTCATTCTGTTACTGGTCATTGTTTAGCATATTCCTGTGCTTTGTGGAAAAAATAAAAAACATGGGTTTTCTTTGTAGTGACGTCGAAATGAAGACCCATGTGCCAAAATATACCCAGGTCACATGTGTGGACCTCCAACTCAGGGGGAATAATTCAGCCAAATTAATGAAAGTTCTAGACAATGAAATTCACCCTCAATTTTCATGCACATGAAGACAAATTTGAAGAATCTGGAACATGGGTTTTTTTCTGGCATGGAAAATTAGGTCTCATGAGAATTTTTTTCGAAACAAATAAACGATTGAGGAGTTATCGAAGGTTATTCGAACTGACATCTACTCAAATTTCGTGATATGTCTAGATTTAAAAACACCACACCCAGATTTGATGACGTGGCCTTGGGTTTGACACTTTAGTTATCAGATCATTTAAATTAGTATGAGATCCTTCGTTGGTTGTAGCTAATTCTTTATTTTTATCCAAGAAAATATCATCCACGGAAACAATGGATCGATGCATCCAAGAATCTGGTTGATATGTTATGTATAAATATAATGTGATTATTGTAAGCAAGTATCAGATAGAAAAACATTGTTGTTGTATTATTATGAGGTTGAAGCTTGATATTCAATAAATAAAGGATTAAGTTTTTCTATGCATATTTCTGATTTGAGCTAAATCTCCAGGCATGTTGCCCATGGTCGGGAAGGGCCCCTCGACCTAGGTAATGTTCTTACTTTGTAATTTTGTTTAATTTCATTGCATTTGGTGTGCTATTTAGTTTTTGTTTTACATTGTTTTAGTCCACTAATTTTATTAATAATTTCCGTAGATCAATCTTCAAGATAGAGCACCCACCATTTCTGCTCCATTCTCTGCTCAATGCATTTCCTTCTCTTCACTGTACATATTGCTCTCATTTCTAATTATGTAGAGCTCTATGTCTTCTACGATCATATCCAATTCACCTCCATTCTTGCTTCTGCCCATTTCTTTGCTTGATTGACTGCCACTCCACTGAAATTATTTAGTTGTTTGTATATATTCTCAATGCTCATATTGACCTCCAACTCGGCTCTTTCCCCGTGCCTTCGATTCATCATTTGGATTTGGTTATGTGGATCTCTATTTAACCCTGTAAATCGTTTTTAAGTCTTACAGTTTGTTGTTGCATGCATGTAATCTTATAACCGTGTTAGATGTTATCTAAGTTGATTGTAATACTATCGTTGTTGTAATATAATAAGTCTTGTCATCATATTACTATCTCTTCTCATTATAAATCATTATATTATGTAGTGGTGTTATGTTAATACAATGTCTTGTTATCCTGAGTGTATATTATTATTGTTACGTTGTTTTGCTGTTATTTAATTATTGTTGTGTGTATTGTGATTTGCTATATATCATAGATTGTTTATTATGAGTTTGTTATGATAGGAATACATATTTTGTCACTCTATTGTGTTGGTTATGTATTTTTATTTTAATAGTTATATTGTTCCCATTGTTATATATTATTTTGTTGTCAATCTATGTAATATTCCAGATATAAAAAGTATGTAGAACATAAATAAAATGATAGCAATGGAAGATAAACACCAATATAACCAGAACAACACCATAATAATATGAAAAAAAATATCAGAATAACACCAGAAAGAGCACTTTGATTCTGAGAGAAATGTTCACTTGCCTCTTCGAGGGGGAAACCTCTAGTTGAGCATAGCTTTATTACAATAATATCCAAGACAACCATTCTCATACCCTTGACTCCTATTTATAATAAATATGTCTATCAAAAGAACCATTGAGAGGAATATCCTTCTAGAAGCAGAAGCTTCTATTAGGTCTTCTTACATTCAAATTATTCTTCCTTATTGCTAGGCCTTATTAATATTGAACTTTATTGCATCAGAATATATTATTCTACCTACGTGAGGGGTTAGGTTCCTAACATGTCCTACCCCTTAAAAAAAACCTTTTCCTCAAGGCTTTAGATGTGGAAATTGTTACAGAATGGTAGCTGGTTCCCAAGTGGCATCTGCTGGGGTTGTATATTTCCACTGGACTAACACTTCCTTGATTGTTCCCTAATGCAGGCAATGCTCACTCTAGTCCCAAACTACTTCTGGCTGTATCCAAATGGATCCTTATTCGTCCAACTCGGGAAGGTTGGTTTGAGTTTGGCACTTAGTTCCAATCACCTTCTTTAAGTAGGAAACATGAAAAACAAGATGTACCTTAGAATGACTGGGCAAAGCTAACGGATAGGCCACCTGTCCCACATGCTTGAGAATCGTATAAGGACCATAAAATTTGGGCGCTAGTTTCTGACAATGGTCAACCTTGAGGGAATTTTTCTTGTAAGGTTGCAGTTGAAGAAACACCCGATCCCCTTCTGCAAATTGACGTTCAGAAAGACCTTGATTGTCTTGTTGCTTCATGCAATTCTGGGCCATGACCAAATTCTCTTTGAGGGTATGGAGAATAGCCTCTCAAATTGTAAGCATTTGATCCACCGCCTGGACCTTCGAGACACCTGGTAAATATGAGAGAACTGAATGTGGATTTTGTCCATATACTACTTCAAAAGGAGTCATGTGGGTAGATGTATGGTATGAAATGTTGTACCACCATTCAACTAGTGGTAACCATTGAGCCCGCTGATTTTTCTTTTTCGATGCAGAACACCTCAAATATGTTTCCAAACACTTGTTGAAAAATTCATTCTGACCATCAGTTTGGGGATGATAAGTTGTGATGAGATGAAATTGGTTGCCTTGTAGCTCTAACAGTTCTTGCCAAAAATTGCTGGTGAAATTTGGGTCACGATTAGAAACAATAGAATGCAGCATGCCATGAAGCTTGAAGACCTAATCCATGAAAAGTTGAGCCACAATGGATGTTGTAAATGGGTGTTGAAGAGCACATAAATGAGCATACTTGGAAATGTGATCAACAACTAGCATGATGACCGATTTATTTCCCGATTTAGGTAAGCCTACAATAAAATCCATAGAGATACGCTGCCAAATAGTAGGTGGAATCGGAAGAGGTTGTAGTTTGCCAAGAGATTTAAGTGTTTCACCCTTGTTGTGTTGACACAAATCACATTCAGCCACAAAATTACAAACATCCTGTTTTATACCCTCTCAAAAAAAAGAACATTTGACCCTGTCATAGGTTTTGGTAAACCCTGAGTGGCCAGCTGTGGGTGTAGCATGAAGCTCAAAAAGTACTGTGGATTTAAGTTTTGACTATTTACTTAAATAAAAATGGCCTTTGTGTTGAAGCTCATCATGGAGCCAAGAGTACCCTGTGGAAACTGAAGAATTGGACTGCAATTGTTGTATCAGATGCGAACTTTTGGGATCGTGTATCCATTCCTAGCCAATGACTTGTAACCAATCTGGTATAATGAAGGAGAGAGAAAAAAGGGACCCTTCATCTTCATATTTTCGAGAAAGTGCATCGGCGACCACATTGTCTTTTCCTTTCTTGTAAATGATATCATAATCATATCCAAAGAGATTAGTCACCCATTTTTGTTTCTTTGGGGAGGAAATGCGTTGTTCCAAAAAATACTTAAGGCTTTGATGATTTGTCTTAATTTGGAAGTGTTGCCCCAATAGATAAGGGCACCAAAGATCAATGAAATACAAAATAGCCAACATTTCCTTTTCATAGATTGATTTGCCCAAATTTCTTTCAGACAGTTGTTTGCTGGTAAAGGCCAAAGGCCGACCCTCTTGCATAAGGACAACACCAATTCCTTTTCCTTAAGCATCACATTCTAGGAAAAAGGTCTTTGTGAAATCAGGAAGTTCCAGGACTGGAGTGGTGCACATGGCCATCTTCAAGGTTTGAAAATCTCGAGCAACTGCTGGAGTCCAGGTGAAAGAATTATTTTTAAGGAGTGCAGTGAGAGGGGCCACAATTTTTCCATAATTCTTAACAAACTTGCGATAATAACCTGTTAAGCCCATAAATCCACACAATATTTTGAGAGTCTTTGGGTGAGGCCAGTCTTTCATAACTTCAATCTTTTTAGGATCCACCATGATGCCATGATTTCTAACAATATGACCCAAGTATTTGACTTATGAGGTGCTAAAAGCACATTTAGATTATTTCAGAAAAAGTTGGTGCTGAGAGAGTAGATGGAGAACTCAATCCACATGAGAAAAATGGTTTGTCCAGGTTTTTCTATAGATGAGGATATCATCAAAGAAAACTAATACAAAATGATGAAGAAAAGGATGGAAGACATGATTCATGAGGCTTTGGAAAGTGGAGGGAGCATTACACACACCAAAGTGCATGACCAAAAACTCATAGTGGCCCTCATGAGTTCTAAAGGCAGTCTTAGGAATGTCTACCTCTTTCATATGGATCTGGTGGTAGCCTAAATGAAGATCAAATTTAGTAAAGATCTGGGTGCCACCCAATTCATCCAAGAGGTCATCAATGACAAGAATGGGAAATTTGTCTTTAATGGTGAGTTTGTTGAGGGTGCGGAAATTATGACACATGTGCCAAGAACCTTATTTTTTCATGACCATGACCACAAGAGAAGAGTAGGGGCTCGTACTAGGGTGGATAACACCTACGCGAAACAATTCTTGAACTATTTTCTCAATTTCATTTTTTTGGGAAAATGGGTGACAATAGGGACAAATATTGGGAGGAAGGCTTCCTGGGACAAGGGAAATGGAATGATCATGAACATCAGAGGAAGGAGGGAGTCCCTAGGGAGTGTAAAAAACCACTTTATGTTTAGAGAGGATGGATTGGAGGTCCTGCGACATAGAGGGTGTCTCAGTTTCTTGTATGGCATGGAGTTGGGAAATAACACCCGAATGACCTTTTTTGAGAAGCTTTTCCATGTGATGGGAACTAATGATCTTAGAGGAATTGATAGTGATGCCTTGGAACTTATATTGCTGGCCCTCCTGGTCAAATTGCATGGTTAATTCCATAAAATCCATGAGAATGGGACCCAAAGTCCTTAGCTAGTCTGCACCTAACACAATGTCACAACCGCCCATGTCGATAGCAAACATATGATATTTCAGGTGGTAGTCACCAATTTGGATACACACATTTTCACAAAGCCCTCCACATTTCATGGACCTGCCATTGGCAATCGTGATTTGGAAATTATTGACTGCATAGATATAACAATTAGTTTCTTGGGCAATGTGGCGATAAATAAAATTATGGGTGCTTCCACTATCAACAAGAATGATGACCTTACTATGCTTGATGTAGCCAATTAGATTGAGGATTTGGGGAGCATAGAAGCCAGTGAGAGCATTTAGGGAAATGACCAGTTCTACTTCGGGAGGGTCTGATGGAGGGGAAATGTCAGTGGGTTCAGGTGACTCAGACACAAGGGGAGCTTCAACATCCTCTTCTGAAACATCCTCTGAGATGGCCATAAAAAGATTTTGTTCCTTACACTTGTATCCCAGAAAATATTTGTCATCACAATTATAACAAAGGCCTTTGAGTTGACGTTCAACCATTTCGGCCTTGGTTAATTTTTGGATCTTTAGTGGAGTAGAAGGAGGAGTGGGATTTATTAATTTAGTGCAAGGAATAAAGGAGGTTTCTGGTTTTGAGAAAAGACAACCTGTTGTGCTTCCTTAGATCATTTAGTACCCTCCACCCAACTTTGAGGCTAAGCCATGAGGACATGGGCATGAATCTCATCCTTGAGGCCACTGATAAAACATTCTCAGAAAAAGCATCAGACATTCTCTCTATACGAAAAGCCAGTCGCTCAAAAGTAGCTATAAAGTCTTCCACTGTGCCAGATTGTTTCAAAATTTTCAAAAAACCTAAATGGTTGGTGTTAGTGTCAAAGCGTTCATAAATCTCTACCACAAAGTGTGTCCAAGCAACATACCCTTGATGAGCAGTTTTTTTCCATTGCCACCATTTCCAACGTTCTTGATCTAGATGGAGAACACCATATCGGAGTTTGGTCAATTCATCTATAATGGCATACAAAGAGAAATAATGTTCCATTTGAGTGACCCAACCAGTGGGATCTGAGCCATCAAATTTGGTCACATCCACCTGCAGAAGGCATAGGTCATGCTGAAAGTGATGGGGCTGAAAATTATGGGAATGAGAGGAAGTTCCATCTTTGGTATGAAAAGGTGGGTTAGATAAAGGGGGATCTGTAGGGATATGCATCTTGGTGCAGATCATTGAAATGAAAGATTTAAGCTGGGTAGTCATGTCTTGTTTGAGGTCTTCTTTGAGTTTGGAGATTGATGCGACGATGGAGGAATGCATGTTTTTATTGATGGTGGAAATATTAGCACTGATTTATCTCACTTCTTGTTGGGTCTCTATGAAATTAGATTGCAAGGTATTGAAGCGAGCTTCCAAGTCTTGGCTAGGGGTATGGGCCATGATGACGAGGGAACCGAAAAGGGGTGGGTGGGGTAAAAATTTTTGCTGAAAAATGATAGGTATGAATGTGATAAGTGAAAAGAGATAAATCTAATGGAATAGGTCTCAAATAATGGTGCAAAAATTTCCAGACTTTTTTTATCCCTGCGGAGTTATACTCTTGTCTAAAGAATACCATAGTGATGAGATGCCCAAATTGTTAACGAGGAAGAAATGTGTAGTGATTTGGATTCTTGAACACAGTTGCACGATAATATATCTTGTCTGTTTTATTTTTGTTTCCATCCCCAAGGGTTAGGCATTCAAGGGTTTTACAGACAAGGGTTTTCCCTGTTCTATATCTATTTGATATACGTGCGGGGTCCAATAGTAGTACTCGACCCAATATCTCAGGGCACCAACTAAGGAGGCTATACCATTCCCTTATCTGTACTACTCGACTACATAGGTACTAGAGAGTATCTTCCTGAGTGATGTTCTTGGTGGCACTATAGCAGTCAGGCAGCTGATCGGTTTATCTAAAGAGGGCTTCAGAAAATCTAGGCTGATCCGTATACATGTGTTGTCTAATGCGCTACCACTCGAAGGGGTACCGATAGGGGTTACAAAGGTGGACAACATATGTGCGCTTAAGTACCACTTATATTTCATGCGTGTATGAGTCCCTCAACCGCAGGTTTATGCGTGTAACGATAGATCTCTGTAGCTTAAAGATGCCATAATACGTCTCTACCCTGAAAAAAATTTAACCCACAACTTTTTGTCGAAGAAAGTGATCTAATACCACTTGTAATATTTCAGATATAAAAATTATGCAGAATAGAAATAAAATGCTAGAAATGGTAGATAAACAACAATATAACTAGAACAACACCACAATAATACGAAAAAGATACCAGAATAACACCAGAAAGAGCACTTTGATTTTGAGAGAAATGTTCACGTGCTTCTCCGAGGGGGAAACCTCCAGTTGAGCATAACTCTATTACAATAATATCCAAGACAACCATTCTTAGACCCTCAACTCCTATTTATACTAAATATGTCTATCAAAAGAACCATCTAGAGGAAGATCCTTCTAGAAGTGAAAGCTTCTATTAGGTATTCTTACATTCGACTTATTCTTCCTTATTGCTAGGCCTTATTAATATTGAACTTTATTACAATGAAATATATTATTCTACCTATGTGAGGAGTTAGGTCCCTAACAATCTACTATTTTTTTTAAGTATTTAATATATTCCTTAATTCTATTTTCATATTACCATAGTGTTGTGTTTCAATATTAATATAATTATTTTGTTACATTGTTGTTATTATCTATGTTTGTTCCATGTGCAAGTTATGTTATGTTGTATGAAGTAGCATTATTGTGATGTTAAGTGATATGAGTGCAAATGCAGTGTTAAATGGATGATCCACATGAAGCAATTCTATCCTTGTACATAAAAAAAATCAACCCTGTACCTACACATTGACTTCGCTTTCTATTTGTGGGTGTATATTTTTTTGAAGACAAGTTTCTAAAGTGTGTTTCTTTGAATTATTTACATTAAATCATTTTGTCAATATAGGGTTAATTAGGAGTTTGGTGGATTTTCTCTTATAACTGGTAAATTCCACTTTAGGTCAGTAGCACACATATATGAGGGTTTGAGTAACCTCATCCAGATGACTGATTTGGATGCCAGTTTGGGTAAATTTAGTATTTACTTTTCAGATTCCCTTGCTTGTGTTTTAATCTAGTCTGTTTCAATTTGGGTTTCCTGTAGTTCCATTTATTTCCCTCACTTGATCTCATTTCTTGTACTTTGGATTCTTGCACTTTGATTTTAATCCCATATTTTCTTTCATTCATTCCTTTTTGAAGTGTGTTTGTTGGCTTTAGAATAGGCTGGACTAGGCTCCAATCCTGCATTTCTTGTGCTTTCACCTCGAAGCTTATGAGATCCGGTTGATAATTTAATGTTGGAATTAATATTGCATATATTTAGCCCAACATTTTTGGCGTCGTTTCCAGGGAGGTGGTAAAGGGATTGAAGTATAGGTAAGTAGGTTTCTTTTAAATTAAACAACTTGGGGGAGGAGAAACAGTAAGACGAGAGGTAAGAACCTGTGCGACCACTATTGTGAGTTTCCCCAAAACCTTGATTGTTACTTGATTGTAAGTGTGTTTATCTTTCGCAAAGTGTGCTTACTTTCTTGCAAAGTGTGTTTACTTTCTTGCAAGTGTCTTTATTTTCATGCAGGTGTGGTATGCTTTTCAAATTCTGCAATTAGTTTCTATTATTTCTTATGGTTTTCTTAAAAAATGTTTAGAGTGTTAGTTAGTTTTCATTTCATTTTTATAAAAAATATAAATATAAAATATTTTGGGTGTTGTAAGAATCCTATGCGCCAATCCATGTGTGATACATGACCCGTCAACCAACAAGATGGATTCAAAGATAATAATGAGTATTGAAGAACTCTCTTAAATCCTAGCAGTAGTTGGGTTCTCTTCTTCTCAGGAAGAACACATCTTGACAACAGTCAGGAACCTATATACTTCTTCAAAATACATAGAAGAACGAAAGTCTTATGAGCCATGCTTACAAAAAGATCAAGAAACCTTCATTGATCAATTTGACAAATCTACCAAGGAGATCGAAGACTCATGGACCATATCTAATTAGGAGAAGCCATTAGAACCTGAGATCTAGGATGCTAAAGAAAATAATTCACATAGTTGTTTAAATGAAGAGGTGGAACAAGGACACCATGATTATATTGAATGTTGGTTCCAGGTGACTATCAGATTGCACCACCACTCTCTTCTTCAACAATTCTTCACATCATATTATTCAAAACTATTGGTTCATCATGTTCGGGTACTTATTAAAGTTTATTATATAAACCTGAATGTGAGTATATTTATGATCATGTTACGCACGTAGCTTCATTGGAAGTATTCATATACTTGAAAAGGGGTATTTTCTTAGGTAATGTAGGACAATAAATAAATAAATAAATTTTGCATGTAGTTGTTAGTTTGGTGCAACATCATTGTTTATGTCTTTTTCAATAATTGTCACTGTCAGACTAAGAAACTAATCTTAAGGGAGATTGTTGCCGCAAAATTTTTAATATGTTTTTCATATGATAGTCAAATCATTTTTGAAGTTTTCTAAATGAATTAGGCTATGATGATTTGTTGGAGTTTTGCAGGTATATTTTTTTAGCTGGATTGGGAGAACATCTTCATGACTTATTCAGGGAAGTAATTTCATTTCTTTTGGTTCTATTGTTTCATCAACATTGTCTTCTATTTTAATCTTTTATTACCTAAGACTGTTTTTGGACAACTGAATATCATTTCCTGTTACCCACCTATAATTTGTTTGTTTGAAAATTGTTCTCTAACTTTTATTAGTTTTCCCTACTATTTTTATGAACTATTTTCCTTATTGGAATTTAAAGTTTAGACAATTATTAATAGGGTAAAACTAAAAAGAAAAAAATCCAAATCCAATACTTCTTGACATAACCAATCATTTTCATTTCTTTTAGATGTTTTTTCTCCCTTCTTTATACAAAATTTCATATCATGTATTATAGCAATAATTCATAGCCTTGTCTTTGATTATACTATGGGATTACATAAAGTTAAAAGTCCATATTATGAGGCCATAGGTAGCTAGTACAACCTAATCTAATCTCAAAGTTGGTCAGTAGAACATCCTTATTAAAGAGTAACATGAGAGTGCATGTTGTTTCTATCCATGGGAAAACTACCATAATTATATGGAGAAGATGAACTTGGGGACTAGAGGCACCTTTAGGTCATTCTCTCATGGTCTCATCCACCAAACATTAAGTAAGTTTGACCATGATATGTCTTTAGACTAATCTCAATACATAAGTCTATTTTTCATGTGAACAATATTTTATGGGCAATTTATAGAATATCCTCCAACCTAATACCATCCCATCCCATAAAAAGGTTTTCAAATATGCTCCCCCATTCACTCGTGCGAATGAAATATATAAATTTTATCTTAAGGGTAAAGTTTGGAACAAGAGCCTTTGATGGAAAATGGGTGTAAGAGGCCAACTCGTCAGGATACTGAATAGGTTTGTTGGCAGCAGGTACCAGCCTATGGTATGACTAGGCAAACCCATCAGGGTACTGAACATGCTCGTGGGCAATGGGACATTCTGTTTGGGGAGGATATTTCTTAGATGTCAAAATTACCCCATGGGAGTACTGAATAGGCTTGCTGGAAATGGGTTTCGATTTTGATATGCCTAATCTATATTTGTCTGTATGAATGATATACTTTTGTAAATCATTAAGAAGAAGCATGCATGGTTGAACTAAAGGTTAAATAAAATCCATCTATTTTCCATTTGAGAATAACCCTAAGTTGACCTTAAGACCCTATCATCCAATTCATACTATATCTAAGATCCACTATCTTAAGAGTGGGACCATGGTCTTAGAAGCTTAATATAATCAACTGTGAAATTTATCTTTATTACTTGAATGACTGTAAATATTTTTAGAGTGAAAAGGTTGACTGGTTTCCTATGTGGTTTTCATTTGTTGAGACTGCTAATACTCTTTTATTTTCCTTCCTAAAGGAGAAGAACAAAATCCATACTCTAATTTATACAGGGCTCTCTGAACATAAGTGTTGCTAATATTTTGATGAATTTTTTTTAATCAAGGAAATAGAAATATTTGCTATAGAACAAAAAAGATGATTATACATTTTTGTGGGTCATGCTTGAATTATCTCGGTTAGTCATATAGGGGGAATATTCATAAGTGATGTTCGTAAATTGTTCAAATCTAAATTTTCATTGGATGTACTTAATTTTATGATCAATTTATTATATGATCTTATGATTCTCTCTTTGTGTGGTCAGGCTTAACAATCATGGACTTTGTGACCACAATTCATTAGCAGCTCTCAGATTTCTATTCTTAGCAACTCTCAAATTGGTATCAACAAAAGTTGGCAGCACTTGTTTTCTTATAGCCGCATGCCACTCAGTCGTAAGCAGTTTTCATGAGGACATGCAAACTCTTGGGTTTGGGGGAGATCTCCAAATCTTCAGAGTCTCTCTTCAGTATCTCCAACATCTTCATTTTATCTCAACCAATTTTTTTTCAGGATCTAGCATATCAACTTCTGTTCTCTTCAACTCTCATCATATTTTGTGTAGCTCTTATCAAATTCATTCTCTTTAATAGTCCTCAGCTTTTCTCCACCTCATCTTCAACTTTCAATGGTCCACATCATGGTTCCACACATATTTCATCTTGTTCTGCATGGTTTCCACTTCAGTGTGCATAAAAATTCAAAGAAATGTTAACTTGAGGTAAAACATGTATAAATCTCTTTAATTTACTAAAAATTTGGAAAACATGATGCATAACCACTATCAAATACTACACACTCTACTACACATTTTTACCACTTAGAAAGTACCATCACAACTACTCACTAAAACCTCCATTTTCACTCCACCAGTCATAATGAAAATTATACTCTGATCACAAGACCTAGCAGTGAAAAGGAAATATGTGGTATACAAATACAAACATAAAGACACATCTTTAGTGTCTTCTACTTGTACATCATAAAGCATTCCTAGTTCATTTGGATGTTCTGAATAAGAGGATGAATTCATGGTTGCCTATTCAAGCAAAGAACCACATGTAAAGCTTGGTCTTAGAATGAATATATGATACATAGTTTAAAGGTGTCCAAGTTCTTTTGACCACCATCCCCATCATTTCACATTCTCCATACTCATACCATTCATCATCACCCTCTGATAACCCATCCCTTGCTTTTCCTCCATTTTTTGATAATTTTGTTTCTCTGTTTTAAATCAATATGTGACAATATAATCATTTTCCATAGTGTCATTCCACAAGAACCAACACCTACACAAAGAAACAATGTCATATAAATTCATAAGCAAACTATCATGAGTTCACCTTGTTTGCATGAGGACATGCAAATTATTGGGTTTGGGGGTGTGTTGAGATCCACTTTCTCCATGTTTTCCATTATACAAAAACATTCATTATTACACATTTTCACGAATTTTGTTGTTAATACACACCATAAACCCTAACTAAATGCCATCATTTGCCAATATATCCAATGTGGTTAATACATCGTCTTTTCTATGTTTTTAGTGATTAAAATATGATTATATCATGTTTTACTTATGATGGTTTTTGGAGTGTGATTTTTGTACTAGAACAATCAGTATTCTTGTACCATAACAACAATTCAACATTTCCACACCAATATTGTCATTCTGGTACCAATCATTGTTTAGCATAATCACATGCTTTGTGGCAAAAATAAGAAACATGGGTTTTCTCCGTAGTGATGTCGGCATGCATAATTATGTGCCAAAATCCACCCAAGTCGTACGTGTGGACCACCAGCTTAGGGGGAATAATTCAACCAATCTAGACACTCAAATTTGCCCTCCATTTTCGTGCACATGAAGAAAAATTTGAAGAATCTGGAACATGGATTTTGTTTCTAGCATGACAAATTGGGTCTCGCTCTAACCGTTTTCCAAACAACTGAACGGTTGAGGAGTTATCGAAGGTTCTTCAAACTGACATCTGCTCAAATTTCGTGATATGTCCAGATTTGAAAACACCACACCTAGATTTGATGATGTGGCCTTGGGTTTGACACCTTAGTTACAAGATCATTTAAATTAGTATGAAATCCTTCGTTGGTTGTAGCTAATTCTTTATTTTTGTCCAAGAAAATCTCATCCACGGGAATGATAGATTGATGCATCCAAGAATATGGTTGATATGTTATGTATAAATATAATGTGATTATTGTAAGCGGGGATCAGATAGAAAAATACTGTTGTTGTATTATTATGAGGTTGAAGCTTGATATTCAATAAATAAAGGATAAATTTCTTCCGTGTGTATTTTTTATCTGAGCTAACTCTCCAGGCACGTTTCCCATGGTTGGGAAGGGCCCCTCGACCCAGGTAATGTTCTTTCTTTTTAATTTTGTTTAATTTCATTTCATTTGGTGTGCTATTTAGTTTTTGTTTTACATTGTTTTAGTCCACTAATTTTATTACGAATTTTCGTAGATCAATATTCAAGATAGAGTACCCGCCATTTCTGCTCCATTCTCTGCCCAATGTCTTTCCTTCTCTTCACTGTACAGATTTCTCTCATTTCTAATTATGCAGAGATCTATGTCTTCTATGATCATATCCAATTCGCCTCCATTCTTGCTTCTACCCATTTCTCTGCTTGATTGACTGCCACTCCATTGAAATTATTTAGTTGTTTGTATATATTCTCAACGCTGATCTCAACCTCCAACTTGAATCTTTCCCCGTGCCTTCAATTCATCATCGTGAATTTGGTTCTGTGGATCTCTATTTAACCCTGTAAATCATTTTTAAGTCTTATAGTTTGTTGTTGCATGCGTGTAATCCTATAACCCTGTGAGAATGTTATCTAAGTTGATTGTAATACTATCGTTGTTGTAATATAGTAAGTGTTGTCATCATATTACTCTCTTTTCTCATTATAAATCATTATATTATGTAGTGGTGTTATGCTAATACATTGTCTTGTTATCCTGAGTGTATATTATTGTTTTGTTGTTATTTAATTATTGTAGTGTGTATTGTGATTTTCTATATATCATACGTTGTTTATTATGGGTTTGTTATGATAAGAATACATATTTTGTCACTCTATTGTGTTTTGTTATGTATTTGTATTTTATGAGTTATATTGTTTCCATTGTTATATATTATTTTGTTGTCAATCTACTATTTTGTTTAAGTATTTAATATATTCCTTAATTCTATTGTCATATTACCATAGTGTTGTGTTTCACTATTAATATAATTGTTTTTTTACATTGTTGTTATTATTTATGTTTGTTCCATGTGCAAGTTATATTATGTTGTATGAAGTAGCATTATTGTGATGTTAAGTGATATGAGTGCAAATGCAATGTTAAATGGATGATCCACATGAAGAATTCTATCCTTGTACATAAAAAAAAAATCAATCCTGTACCTACACATTGAATTCACTTTTTATTTGTGGGTGTATCTTTTCTTGAAGACAAGTTTCTAAAGTGTGTTTCTTTGAATTCTTTACATTACATCATTTTGTCAATATAGGGTTAATTAGGAGTTTGGTGGATTTTCTCTTAACATTGGTAAATTCCAATTTAGGTCAGTAGCACACATACATGAGGGTTTGGGTAACCTCATCCAGATGACTGATTTGAATGCCAATTTGGATAAATTCTATATTTAATTTTAGATTGCCTTGCTTGTATTTTAATATAGTTTGTTTCAATTTGGTTTTCCTATAGTTCTGTTTATTTCCCGCACTTGATCTCATTTCTTGTACTTTGGATTCCTAAACTTTGATTTTAATCCCAGCTTTGCTTTCATTCATTCCTTTTTGAAGTGTGTTTATCGGCTTTAGAATAGGCTAGACTAGGATTACCTCGAAGCTTACGAGCTCCGGTTGATAGTTTAATGTTGGAATTGATAGTGCATATATTTATCCCAACACATATGTAGTATCCCTTATTTTTGACATCAATGACAACAATATTTCCAACATTTAGTACCTCCTCATGTTGCAAGTACACTCCTAGTCCCTTAATCCACACAGACTTGGTTGGCACAACCACAATTACACCCAACTCCCCAATATCATAATACAAAATGTATCAACAATACTAAATTCCACAAATCATTTCCTCATGAGATATCCCCCCAACAATAGGTAGGTAGTTGATTTAATAATGCTAAATCTAGTAACACCCTCCCAAGATTTGTATCTTGGTTTCCCCCCTACTCATGCAAGGGAGAATTTGGGAGAATTTGGGCTTGAGGGTGAATTTACAAGTGTGCAAAACAAGGTAAAAGTGAAATACAACCCTTTCCCCTTCTACCCATTTACCCAAGTTAGCTTTTGAGGTCATTTTCACAAGTATTTTCTCATTTCCTACGCTTTCTAGGAACTTTAATATGGCAATCATCCTCATTGAGACTAGATCCCTTCCCTTGAGTGAATTTCCCCATTATCCACAAAGACCTCAACATGTAAAAAAATTAGTCCATAAAAAATACCAATGTATATAAACCAACTTCATCATAATAAATCACATGAAGTACCTAATTAACAAGGCATATACATATGCTTCATTTTTTTGGCCTCTAAGAAAACCCTAAGCCTTCCTGGCCACTCCCTCGGCCTTTTTGATTGCCCCTCAACCCTCCCGGATACCCCCTCGGCCTTTCCGATTGCCCCTCAACCCTCCTGGATACCCCCTTGGCCCTCCCAACTCCCTTCGGCCCTCTCGACCCTCTTGACCCTCTCGACCCTCCCATGGCCTTAGAGAACCTAGATCTTGATCCACCTCTAGACTTTCTTAATGAAGTTGTCTCCTTTAAAACCCTCGTAGGCTCTCTTTTCACTCCCCCGACCCATCCGAGCACTTCCCAGTTTGTCAAAAAACTGAACCAGATTCTAGAAGTTTCAATCCCCAACACTATAGTGAGAAGAAAATCCCTCTCCTTTGCCTCATGAACACTTATTGGAAATTTCATGGGCCTTTGGCCCTCACCTCGACAAATAGATATTTGGATTGAGCGGAACTAACATCCCCTAGTTCAAGGATGGATGAATCACCTTTTTTGTGGTAAGGGATTCTACATATTCTATTTTGAGCTTAAATCAGACAGGGATCTCATCATCAGAAATGGACCTTATTTCTTTGGCCCAAGAGGATTATACTTAAACAAATGGACTCCAGATTTCGATCCAAAAAGTGACATTCCTTCAGTTGTGCCAGTCTTGGTAAGGCTTACACATTTTCCCTTCCATTGCTAGGGTGATGAAGTTTTGAAAAGCATAGGAGATGCCCTAGGGAAGTATATTGATAGGGAAGAGCCCAAATCCAGTATATATTCCTACGTGAGAATATGTGTAGAAGTAGATTTAGAAAAAGGGCTCCCAGAAGCAATTAATCTAAAGCTGGATGACTGGATCCACATCTAAAAACTAGACTACAAATAACTGCCTTTCAAATGAAAATCTTTTCATGAATAAAGCCACTTCATAAAGAACTTTCCAAGTGTCAAACAACCCTAAGAAAATTAAGTTCCTTCTCAAGAATATGGCTGGCAACAGGTCCGCAAAAAAAACACCAATGGTAAAAGTAATGGATCTCGTGCAGGACCCTCAAGCTCTCAACCTTTGGCAGAACTCTCTAGGAAAAACCCTACCCCAAAATCTCCATCCAGAAGGCACCTTCGTTGATCACCAATTCCCCTCTTAGCCGCAATTCCTTTGAAATTCTAGGAGAAACCTCCTCAAAATAGAACCCCCCTTCAACTCGAATCCCTTCCCTGCTCCCTGATCCACATCTAATCAGCACCAATGATGATTCTGATACACACGATTCCTCCATGGAAGACGTGAATACACCGGCGTAGCAGGAAACCTCAATCTCAAACCTGCATGTGCAATGCACTCAAGACAAATAAGAAGGAGAGATCCCACCGGAGAAGCCAAGGAAATTGGGGTGATTCACAAACAAAGAAGTCAGAAAAAGCAACATCCAAATAAAAAACACAAGGAAAACAATAGACTATAGAGCACACTATCCATATATCAATAAGGAAAGTGGGGACCAAAGGAACAAAACACTCGGCCCTTTGCATTCGAGCCCCCCCCAACCCCCCCCAATGATTTTTCTCTCCTGGAATTGCAGGGGTTTCGAAAGTAAACTTAAACCCGAAGCTCTAAAATATCTAAAAAAAATGGTCAGTCCCTCAATCATCCTTCTCCAAGAAACCAAAATGGATTCGATGTTTATTCTTGAAGCAACAAGAAAACTCTTCAAAAACACCAACGAAGCGGTAGTCAGTTCTCAGGGCACCTCTGATGGCATTGCAACACTCTGAAATGAACAAACATGGAGCTCTGAGGTAATCTTGGAAACCCAAAAATGGATTCTTACAGTTCTAAAAAACAAAGACAACAACAATGTTATTTTTGTAATCAATATCTATATGCCAAACACTTATAAAGATAAAATGGAAACCTAGACTTCCCTTTCAAGCCTCCAAAACTCTATAGACCTCTCCTCTTGCATAATTCAAGGAGACCTCAACACCCATCTCAGTCCCAGGGAACAAAAAGGAGGAAGAAAAGTTACAGACCCTTTCTCTGAAAACCTGATTGATCTCATTTCTGATTGGGACATGTAAGACATCAAACCAATCAAAGGAAACTACACCTGGAACAATAGATGGGCTTGTTTCTAACACATTGCAGCCCACCTGGAATGTTTCCTTATTAGAAGCAACTTTCTACTCTCCCCCCTAGACATATCCTCCCAAATCCTCCCCTCCGCTACCTCAGACCATAAACCCATCACTCTTTCCTTCCTCTCCCCCCAGAACTTTGGCCCCCTTCCCTTCTATTTCAATCTGCTCTAGATGGATAAACCAATCATCCCCATGTTTTTCACACAATATTGGACCACCCCTTTCTTTGGATCCCCTAGTTTCATCTGGGAAAGTAATCTAAATTCCATCAAGATCTCTCTCAAAGACTAGGTGAAAAAATCCTATACTCCCCCCCACCAGGAAAAATAGGAAAAACTAGAGAAGCTCAGACAAATTCAATAGAAAATAGAATTCAAACTAGTTAGAGAAGCCCTAATGATTCAGGAAAAAGAAGCGCAACAAAACCTCTAGGCCATGCTATGTAGGGAGGAGGAACACTCACGTTTGAAGTCCAGGAGTCTTTGGATAAAAGAGAGAGACTCAAACACCTCCTTTTTCCACAAGCAAGCTCAATCTTGAAGGAAACAAAATATTGTCATTTCTATCACCTCCAACACAGAGAAACAAATCGACTCTTATGAACAGGTCAAAGCAGAGGCCTACCATCATTACAATAATCTTTACCATCAACCAAGGGAGGAAGCAACGCAAATAAAGACCACCAGCTTGCTAGAAAACATCCCAAATTTAGTTTCTGGTGCATAAAATAACCAACTAATTCAAGATATCACAGAGGAAGAAATACTTAAAGAAATTCAGAGTCTAGAGCCAGATAAATATTCAGGTCTTGATGGGTTTCCGATCATATTCTATTGATCCTTCTGGGATGTCATTAAATGGGACCTGAAAAAGATGCTAAATTATACTCTGCACAAACAAAAAATTGGAGGAGCAACCAACTCCACTTTCCTATCCCTCATTCCCAAAGAATTTAGTCCCTCCAACTTCTCTCAATTCTGTCCCATCTCGCTCTATAACACCTCCTACAATATCCTCACCAAAATCATTGCGAACCGCCTCAACCCCTTACTCACAAAGATAATCTCAGAAAATCAGACCAATTTTCTTAGCGATAAGTAGATAATAAACAACATCATCCTGCCATTCATTCAAGCAAGAAAACCAAAACTCCTGGTATGGTTTTCAATATCGATATGGAAAATTCCTTTGATAGGGTAAAAAATAGATTCCTCTTCTCAATTCTAAATGCTTATGGTTTCTCAAAGAATTTTAGTAATTGGATCAAAGCCTGCATCAACAACCCCCGGATTTATCCCCTCCTTAATGGGTACCCAACCAAATTTTTCAAAGCAAGCATGGTTTTGCGTCAGGGCTTCCCTCTCTCCCCCCTCCTCTGTATTCTCCTAGAAGACTCCCTCATTCGAAAGCTGGAAGAGGAATGGAGAATAAGAAAACTCCCAAGTTTACTCATAGCAAGAGGGGTAAAGGAAATAAACCACTCATAATTTGTCGATGACAACCTTTTATTAGGAGCAACCACAATACACACTGCCAACCATTTCCAAAAGGTCCTCATCTCTTTCCTCACAACTTCAAGCAGCAAGTTGAACACCTCAAAATGCAGAATTTATGGCTGGCACGTCCCTGGACACATAAAATAACAGATCACCAGAATTTTTTGTTTTCCTATCATCACCATAGGAATACTTTAAATACTTGTGAAGGCCCATATTTATCAGCCACTATAGTTCCTTAGTTTGGCTCAAAATCGTAGAGAAAATATCAGCAAGGATTCAGAATTGGGGAGGCCGATGGCTCAATCCTGCAGGGAAAATTTTCCTAATAAAATCGATCCTTTCCTCTCTCTCCATCTTCCAATGCTCAGGACTCCTAGCTCCCAAAATAATTCTATAGAAAATCTCCAGAGTCATAAGACACTTTCTTTGGGTAGGAGGCAAAACAAGCACGAAGAAATTCCATCTCATAAACTGGAAGAAAATCTGCAAGCCTTATAACAAAGTTGGTCTGGCTATCAAGGATCCAGTCAAAATGAAGATATCATTGGGGGCCAAATTGGCATGGCGCCTTACAATGGGAAAACCAGACTGCTGGAAGATAGCTCTAGTGAAAAAATATTTTCAACCTCCCAGACTCAGATTCCTAGAGGGACCCATCCCCACCCTTTTAGGATCTTTGATCTGGTGTCTCCTTAAAATTGAAACTCTGATTATTCAGTCCAAACTCTTTTGTGCCCTCGAAAATGGAGACACAATAAACATCTGGTTGGATCGTATCCTCAATCGCGAACCCTTGAGCTCCCTTGTGACCCTTCAACCTTTTAAAGACTAGTGTCGCGCAAACGACCTCCTCAAGCTTCAAGACTTCTACCTCTGGAATAATTAAGGGGATTGGGCAGAGTGGAAACCACCTAAGCCCCCAAATATCCTCACCTCCCTTCTCCCCGATTTCTTCAACAATCGGGTTGGATGTACCCCTCTCAACCGTTCCACCCTTGACTCCCGAAGCTGGGGAGGCATATCTTTCTCTGTCAAAGAAGGATATACCCATCTCCTCTCTGAAACCTACACCCCTCCAAAATCTATAAAGAGGTATGGTCTGATCCCTTGTTGCCCAAAATCAACACTTTCTACTGACTATTGGTCCATGGAAAAATCCTATCTGCTGAAAATCTCCTCAAGCGGGGCATCGAGGGCCCCTCTAGGTGCCACTTCTTCCTTGAAGCCTATGAAACCATCACCCATCTTTTCATGGAATGCAATTTCACTATACATCTTTGGAATCTCATTTACGTTCCCTCCCCAATCCCCCCCTACCCTTGACAGCTAGATTAATATTTTTACCCATTGGAAACAGAGATATGCTGGCAACTTCAAAAACAAAAATAAGTTCACCCTTCTTTGGAAACAAATTCCCAAATTCATCATTTGGGAGCTTTGGCTAGCTTGCAATTAAGCCATCTTCCTTGAGAAGCTCCCCCCAATGCATAGCATCTTTGAAAAGATATGTGGTCTAATTTCAAAAAAATTTAGAACCAAAGAAGTTGATTTCGACCCCCTAGGTACCCTGGAGTCAAGTGAAGAAGAATGGGTCACTTACATACGGGGACCATAAAAGAGAATCCTCACGACCCCTAGGCAGACACCCAAACAACAATATTGACAACTTCGCCTAGACAACAACAACTTCTTACACTAGCTAAATCAACAAAATTCCTCCTTTATCTTCTTCGATGGGGCAACAATAGGAAACTAAGGGGTGGCAGGTGCAGGGGGAGTCATCTATGATTCTGAGGGGAAAAAATTAATCGATCACTCTTGAGATATGGGGAAGATCTACATGGGACTTAAGATTTCCCATGAGCTGAATATTCAAATTCTAACTATGTTGGGGGACTCTGAAATAATCATAAAGGAACTTTGGGGTATGTCCAGACCAACAAAAGACCCACTCAAAAACATATCCTCAGCTATCAATTTTCTTAGGAAAAATTTCACACGCTTGGGGTTCTTCCACATTTTGCAAAAGCAAAACTCAGAGGTAGATGCTATGGCGAAAACAACTAAAAACCTAGAACAAAGCCACCTTCTCACTAACCAAATTCCTTCTAATGTGTGCTTACCTTAAAATTGCTCGAATTTTTGTCCCCCCCCTTTAACTATAATCGATTCTTTGGGCTAGGATTTAATCACATCATTTGGTGGGATACACTTCATGAATTTCCCCAACAATTTGTTCCTTATTAGATTACCAAAAACAAAGTACTAGTCAAAATCTTGAATATCAACAGTTGTAGTGCCCCATTTTTTCCTACTTGTTTGACAAACTAGATGTTATTATTTGAGGGCATTTATTTATAAATGACTTGGCTTATTGACTTGTACTTTGATGATGGGACTCAAACTTTTAATTATCTGATTGGTTTTAAAATATGATTTTGAACGGGTTCATTTACATGTTTGTATGATGATATGGATGAATTATATGTGCATTGATATGATGTAACTAAGGTTGTCGATTCATATGGTTATGACACATTAAAATGAAAATGTTGGATACATTAACTTGCAAATGCTACAAATGGTTTTCCTAGTGTGACAGGAAACCACAGGTATACATTAAAGTGGGATTGCATCAACATTATACTGGACTCTAGATTGAGTTAAGGTACCCCAAAATGTTATATGATTAATGCTATTATTTGATTGTGATTATGGAATTTTTTCATTGATTGTAGTGTGTCTAGGCACAAGGAACATGCTTAGATTCGATCAATTGCTTGGATTGAAAAGATGGTGCTGCTTTTACTTAGAGGTTTCACACTACCATGAGGGTAGGCCATATATTATTTCACTCATGAGGTTTGGATGAAGGGAATGCAATACAATGGTAACCTTATTCCTCAGTAACCATTAGTATCTTAACAAGGGTCAGCAAAATTGAATTAACAGACTCTCAATAGTTGCACCATTTTCCCCACCAAAAAAATTGGATGTTTGAAGGGCACCCTTAGAATGTAATGAAAGGTAATCCTTGAAGGGAATGAAGAAACATGGCACCCTTAGAATGTACTGAAAGGTAATCCTTGAAGGGAATTAAGAAACATGGCACCCTTGGTATCGGTTATGAATTATTAGGTGTATGGTTAAAGAAGATTGATTGGAAAATATAAAATATGATTGCCTTAGCATGCATATGTTAGTTAATATGAGAAAAATGATCATATAGTTTATGTATTTTAACATAAAGAGAAAAATGATTTCTATAATAAACACTTAGTATATAGGTGAGGAAGGGAACTTTAATTGAAAGTAAAAATTTAATTATTGAAAATCTAATTTAATGTTGTATTGTAAATATTGAAATTATAATTTTAAGTTGTATTTTAATTATTGGAATCATAATTAGAAGTAATATTATAATGATAATATAATTGATCCCTTAAGAATAATATTTCATGATATTGAATACAATTTTTATCACACAATCTATACTTTCCCAAAGCCTAAAGGCAAGCAGGCCTAGATTGACGTAACACAGAGGTAGTCCTATCATTGTTGTTGTTCCTAAGTTTATAATTAAGGATTCAAAGTATAATGTCAAGGAATACATAAATAAAAGAGTTTTTAGTATGAAAATAAGATCAATACTTTTAAGAAAAAGAAGCTATAGTTGATTCCTAAGTTGTCTTTGCATGGCTTCCCAATGTTTGTGGACACTTATGTCTTGTTCAATTGCTGCCCACGAGCGTTCAATATCAACCCGGGTATTAGAAGTCTCTAAGATGGTATTAAACAAGGTTAAAACAATGTTGGTCTGATATTTAAGACTGGGCTCAATGTTTTGCTGCCTTGTAACAAGTACAGTCATGGAGAAAAGAAGCAGTCAAAGGATTTGTTGTTTTAAATATTTTCTTTTTCTATTCCAATTAAACGAGAAAAGTTCCTAAAATTGAATTAATTGGTATAACAACTCAGAGGTTGTTTTTCGTATCTGAGTTAAATTTGAAAATAATGAATGTAATGAGAGAAAAACATAAAGTTGTTAAACAAAGTAAGGCATCAATCACAGAATAATCTTACTCTGCTACAGAAGAAAAAAAATAGATGACGTAACCTTTAATGAATCATAAAATGTAGCAATCTAACTAACTCACACAGAGGAAAATATGTAAGCATTCAGATAATTAAATGAAGCATATAACCACAGTAGAATTTGCACTAAATTCCGATCAGGAATTCATCAAATACATATGAACAAAGATGCTGGAATATGAAAGAACAAAAGGACACATAACTCAAAATTGATGAAATATGGAGTCTCTGGTCTACACTTGTATTAATTCTCAAAGAGGAGATATTTCTCTATTACAATCGGCAAGAAGCAACCCTTCTTTAGTCTTTTGAAAATATATTTATACAAGAGATTCTCAAACCTAGGCAGTTGGAAATCTCATTATTTCTAGGTAATGACGGTTACAAAATGAAAATTGGAACCATTTCACTTGGTTCTTCTCTATCTCTTTCTCATACCAGCAGAAACAAATATGAACATGTTACTTTATTGATTCTTTGAAGTATTCCCTTTTCCTCTCTCAAGACATTCCACACACCTACTTAGAAATTGTACTACTAGTCTAGAAGGTTTTGTCAAATCTTTTCCTTCAAAAAGATACAACTTCTTTTGTAATTGTGGTAACCTGTCTTCTATCCTTTTATCTTTAGAAATCGTTAACTATAGCTATAAATTTGGCTTTACCAGCCATCTATCTATTTGAGCAATATCAACCTGCTTTAGCTGTGAAATTTCATCTTGAGCTTCCTCTAAGTTTTCTTGGATGTCAATTTGATGCTTTACAATATTGATTTGTCATAGTATTTCAGAATCATCATCCTTTCCGAGGCATAGTGATTATTTTCTAAGTAAATGGAAAACCTCTTCACAATATGCTCTTATTTCTTTGGCTTCTCTTTTACTCTCAACTATATTGGCCTCCCATATCTTTCATATTATATCACCTCTGACATGTTCTGCAATAGTCAATCTGGGAGTTACAAATATTTCTTCTCTAGCCGATAACATGACTGCCTCTTGAAAAGTGATTCGGGCTGCAATAGCCTCTTTTTCTCTAAAACCAATATTGTCCAATGATTGGTTTACTTCCTAAAACTGATTTCACATGATTCCTATCTTAGCAAAAAGACTTTGTTGTGCTATTTCTAGTTTCTTTAGCACTTCCAATGCTTGAGCTTGAAACAATGCTATATCTACAACCATTTTCTCAGTGGAACTAACCTTGTCTTGTAGTTGCTTTACCAACTCATCTTGTTGGATAGTCTGTCTTTCACTGACTTGCATCTTCTTATGCCTCATCAAGGGTAGACTTGAGCAGTTGGATTTCTTGTCTATCGTTGGCTCTATCCTATTCGAGTTCCTTGCTGACCTCTTTTCCTATGCTCTTTTCTACAACCATTATTTGAATATGTAATTGATCTATCAATAGATTCCTTTGTCCTAATTTTTCTGCTAGTTTGTCTAACGAACACTGATTTGCTACAGAAAAGGTGCCTAATGACCCAACCATCTCCCTGGCGAGCTCTGAATCTTCCAAGACTTGCCCATCAAATATCATCCTCTGCCTTTTGGTTATCATTACTTCTTTCTGCTGCGATTCTCTTATAATTGTGGCCCTCCTTTTTGTGCTAAAGAAATTTTTTGAAGGAGGTATCTCTTCAAGTGGGATCGGGGTAAGATCGCTTGCATATATAACCTCCAGAACGAGAGACCCAAAACTTGACTGTAAAGGGGTTAATGTTGTAATATGTCTGCCTACCTCTGTGAACTGTGCTCCTTCTATTGCTCTGGAGGTATCAACAAAAGTAGATGGCGATGAAGGAGGTATCGCTTGATTCTATTTTAGAGGTGTATCAGATTGAACCTTTGTCTGCAACTCTATATGTTTTGCCTGTGATGTTTCTAATCCTTGTTAAGACACTTCAAAATTCTTAGGGGATTCCTTGGTTTTCTGTTTACCAAAAGACTTTGTTTCAAAACCTGGAGGTATGGATCCCTTTTCTGGAGGAGTGATTATCGATTCTCCTTGCAGTATCTTGGGTAACCTGCTTTGTCTGTGTCTTTAGAACGTGAAAAATATGGCTTGTTGGTCAGGGGGTAACGCTTGAAATCTATCTAGCACCTCCTTATAAGCTATGATTCCCTTGAATATATTGTCATAGGGGGAGTCTTCATGCTCATATGTTTTCATATTGCATTGAGCTATGTAATTTCCCACAATTTGATATGGATCATGCCTTCTGAATTCAATGTCTACTAGTTTGACATCCTCTAAAGATGCAACCTCTACCTTGGAATGACAAGAATTCAACAATGAAAACCTTCCAACTTATAAAGGGAATGCAGGCCAAAATTTATTTTGAGATGTTTTTATCTCTTTGCCAATGCCTCCTGTTATTGTCTCGTAAGCCACTTCTTTGCACACGAGTCTGTTAGGCATGAACTTTGGGAGAGCATGAGGGGAAATTGAGCATCTGAAAACCATTGATATAAGAGAAATTTTCTTCAATAAACAAATCTACAATTGTTTTAAGGTTTCCCATAATTTTCTTTGAAATCCATGGAGATGGATATCTATATAATGTTTGATGAAAAGGAATCACTACATTATGACATATTTCATAAAATAAATCTTTGACCTTTTCCTCCCATAATTTAGAATGATAAAAATGGATAGGTTCTGCACAGGTTGGGTTCCAGCTCCAATTCATCAATGGAAATGGAGTCATCTAACAAATGGCATCCATGACATATGCAACCATATAAAAAGGGGTTGGTTGGCCTTTTGACTTTGCCATTTGATACTAAGTAATTTCTTTGGTTAAGTTTTCTGACATAATCTTAGCCAAGTAGAAAGTGAAACCCTTGGCTACCTCATGCATGATTGATACCCATTCCATTGGGAAATGAGTAGGGATTTTCCTTCCAAATATTATACATAGCATCATGTCTACATAGAAAATATATTCATTTAATGGTGCCATGGAATAAACACCATGGGAATCAACCTAGAATTTCGCTGGAATTCCCCACCATGTTTTAACTATATATGGGTAGGTTCGGTCACATTCTACACATTCTTTTTGTTGAAAGTCTTCTATGAATGCAGCATTATAAATATATTTAGGATCAGGGGATAGTTTGTACATTACTTGGATGTGTTCCAGCCTGAAAGAGCCGACAACAACCTTTTGATGATTTATGATGCTCCTAGTCTACACATCGATCTTCTCCAGAGCCCAACTTATCATGTCATTGTATGGCATGAGCTTTGGTCGTGTACCTATTTTATGAAGTTCAGACTCTGCTATAACTTTGAGTTTAGTTCCAAGCTTGTCATTCATTTCCTCTCCAAAATCATTTGGGCAATTTATGACTTCACGTTCCAAGATTTCGAAAATATGCATCTAGGACCTAATTGAATCTACAACATGTGGCATGGTATCATACAAGACGCCTGTGTTCGGATTTGAGCCTTCACCAGCCTCATCACTCTTCTTTAACATTTTCCTGGGTGCCATGATGCATGTAATAAAATGTGAATACCTGTTACAGAGGAGAATGCATAAGTTTTCCTTGAGTAAAACTTATTACTTTGTTGATAGTAAGAATGAAATTTGAAATAGAAAACTTGTATTTTCTTTCAGTTTGCATTAATTCGAGGGTGTTTCTACAGATGATGAATTTATTTGTTTTAATGAGGAGGGTACATCTAGAGATACATACGTTATGCTATAATATATTTTCGTTGATCCATAATAAATATTACCAAATTTCATCTTTTCACGACTGAGACTTTTGGATGTAACAACATTGAAATATCCCGAAATGTGAATGTTAGGCATATCAATTTACATCATTAATTTCATTTTAAAGTTAAATTATTCATGCTTAATAACTCAAATCTTTCAGGACCTCGGGTTTCGTGGTTTTTGAATGTAATGAATGGTAAACCCCCGATTCCTGAAATGCGAAAAGATTTAGTAATATTAATCATGTTTAACATTTTTAATTAATCATGATTAATAAAGGCTTCGTGACTTTGTGTATCGGGATTTTAAGTTTTCGTTTGAGGAAAAATTCCCGAAACACAAAATTACGATAATATTTAATTACCATTAATTATTCTTAATCGTTTAATTAACATGGTTTAATTTCAAACTAACTTCGTGACTTCGTATATCGGGATTTTAGGGTTCTTTACATGTCTGACTGTTAGTATCATGAAGCCCCGAAACCCGACATTTTTTAAAAGTATTGTCTTTAGAGATCTGACTTTTTAATGAAAGATCGACTCCATCACTTTTAAGAATTTTAGATCGTTGGATAAATCAGAAAATTTTATCAATGGTGAGACTTGGGTGAGTTTTATTCTTAATCGAATGACAAAGAAAACTACATGTTTCAACATAGGCTCCATCTAGGGATCTTGTCTCCCTGCGGGACGAGAATAACAACAAACCAAGTGCCTTTATTGGGTAAATGGAGTCATTATTTCATTTCTGTGAAACACCTATGAAAGAAGAAACACATAAGAATTTAGGATTTCATCCTTATCTCTGAAAACTTTCAAAACTCAATCATTCACTGAACTCGAGTTTAGGATTTATCAATGGTTTCCTCTTTCTAAAAATCGACTTCAGATTTGTTTAAGATAATCAAAACAACCTTAATCCTTCTATCAGGCTTTGTTCGATTTTTTTCGCATCAAGATAATATAATTTCAATATTTTTAAATCAGGGAGTCCCATTTAGCTTAGAATGTAGATCTAGTCGAAAAGAGAACTAGTTACCAGAGCACCTTATAATTCATGTATAACAACCTTGTAGATATCGTAGACATTGCTTCACTGCCAGATCGAGTGCCATGAAAAATTTGAATTCACTAAATAACAACACAGCGGTTGTTTCAGGCGAAAATATAATATCCCTCGTAAAAACGTGAAACATTTTTACGTGGACCATATCTTCCGATTTTAAATTTTATATTTTAAAATTCTTAAATATGTTCTTTGCCTTAAAAAAATTAAGATGCATTTTTAACGTTAAAAATAATTATTTTAAATTCAATATAATTCATAAATTATTTACGAAAAATTAAAAGTTTCAGCAAAGGGATTATTTTAAATTCAATATAGTGTTGCATAATTTAATTATTTT
>JZKD02S1636974.1:123530-134051 GCA_000966675.3 Picea glauca
AGGGCCTCAAGAGCCTTCCTTTGGAGGAAGAAGGAACCACAGTTCCCTTTCTTCATTGTGCTTTGATTTCATCAATAGACCAGCTCAAAAACATTGGTGATATTGGTCTTTTTGTCTTTGTTATTTGTTTTTCCATATGCTCATAGTTTTAGCTTGTTTTAATTTAATTCTTGTTTATAGTTTTGATTGTTCTTTTTCTAACTCTTTCCTCTACAGCTGTCATGCTCAGCAAGACCCAACTGGGCATGCAAGAACCCTTTATTTGCTCACCAAGTGACGAATTCAGTGCAAACAATCATCTATTGATAAAATACAGTTTCCTAAATCTTGATATACGATATAAAGAGGGTAGTTATTCAGATTCAATAGATCACTTACTATAAATTCTAGCCTTGTTTCTCTGTACAAGCGGGTGAATTGTCCACCGAAGAGCGGGATTGTAGCGTATGTCATATCTACATTGAGGGATCCTCCAAGTTTACACCCCAAGAACTAGATAACAACATGCCATACTTGGGAGGTATATCAACAACAACCACATCCATCAGAACACTTTTTACAGGAACCTGCATAAGATTAACCAGTAAATATTTAATCATACCATACATTTGACCTTTCTCAAATCAAAAGAATACAAATCTCCGTATGGTTGAGTAATTTCGAGACCGAGTCTATCCATAATACCTTTGGGCATCACATTGTGATAATCTCTAGAATCCAACATGCAATTATGAAGAAGACTATCATGTATAGTTAACATAATATAAAAGGGAGCGACGATATCTCTAGCACCTTCAAAGTGTGGACCAAAGATTATATTCGGTTTATCATCTTCCAAATTTATAACGTCGGCCTGACTTTCAATATCTAAAAAAAATATCATTGTGGAAATTTGTTTCTTGTATGTAGGGTTTTTTTCTAGTTTGACCAGAGGTACATGTATCTTTATTTTATTAATCTCATTTTCTATATTAAAACTTCCCACTGTCTTATCGGCTTCTCTAGTTTGGATTTCTATTTCCCTTTTTTCTGATTTATTAGTTTGTGTTTCTTTTGTTTCAACTATTTTTGTTTCTACTATGGGAATTTCCGTTGTTCTTGCATTAAAAACTGATGTTTCTGCTGCCTTTGTCTTGGTAGACCGTGTGTCAGTAGCCTTGGTTTTGTCAGTAGCCTTGGTTTTAATAGTCTTTCTTTCAACAAATTTTGGAGCTTCCTCGTCTATTTCCCCTCTCGATAAGATTTTTTTTGTTGGGGCATTTGTGACATTTCTGTTTCTAAGCCTTAGACTATATTTCAGTTGGAGCTCGGGCATTATATTATCAACGATTCCTTGATATGCATAATCATTTTTAATATTCATACTCTCCTTGTTATTAGACCAACCTCCTGTATTTAGATATTTTTCATAATATTGTCTCATCAAATAAAGTTCATGACAATCATCGCCAAGATTATTGATATCTTCCTCGAACTCCTCAAAATTTTGCATGTCTTTTCCTCCTATAAAATTTTCATTCTTAAAGGGGGATTGAATCTTTTTTTCTTCATTCTTAATTTGTATTTGTTGTATTTTAGGGTTAGGATTCGTTCTAAAATCCTTTCTAGGGAACTGATCATTCTTTGATTGGTCCAATTCCATTCTCGAGATTTTATTCGACAATTCTTTGATTATTTTATCCATGTCGTACATCTTATCTTCTGAGGATCTTCCAACTTCGAAGGGTTTTTCTTTTTCCTTGAATCGCCCGGTTTCTTTATTTCCCATTTAAAATTTGGATTTGTACTTCCCTGATGCCATCATGTTTGACTCAATTTCCATGACATCATCCTACATTTTGGTGAGATCGACAGATCTTCTTTCTATCATCAATAAAAAAAAATCGGGGTCAAAATCCCCTGCGTAGGTTACTTTTGCAGGAAGTTAGGAAGTTTTGACCTCAGTTGGAATCTTGTTATATAATTTATTAAATCTTTGAGTAAATTCGAGAGTTGTTTCTGAAGTTTTCTTTCTTAAATATCCAAACTCGGTTATAAAGTAAAGGTGATCTTTTCTCTCTCCCCATTGTCTGAGAAAGGTGCTTTCTAACTTGTCATATGATATTATGGAATCTGCCGACAGTCCTCTGAACCAGGTTCTCACCTGTCCGTCAAAAGTTTGAACTAGGAGTCTTGAATAAACATCTTTGTGTTCAAGGCCAAGGATATCAACAAATTGATCGAAGAAATTAATGTGTTCAGTCGCGATTAAATCCCCCTCTCCTGTGAATTTCGACATGTTTTTCATATAATTTTTAGGTAAATCATGGAGAGGGACTTGGAGGACCAAAGGAGAATACCTAGTAGCTACTTTGGCAAAGATTCTAGGGGGTGGGCGTGGTACTTGACCACCTCCTTCTCCTTCTCCAGCACCACCAACACCACTTCCAACACCACCTTCTCCGACCAAAACTATTGATAATTTAGAGGGTGAAACTTGGAGATATAGAGAAGAATTTTAAAAATGTGTGGTGAACTGTCAGTTGCGTCTGGATAAAGCGTAACGGTTTCAGGGAACTGACCATCGGGGGACAGGAAATTTGAAAAATAGGGAATTGGAAAATGAGGACTAGTTTCTTCGGACTCATAGGATGTGTACATAGGAGAACCAACATGAGTCAAGTCAAGGTATAAAGTATATTCTTCTGAACTTTGAGAGTTGGGAAGCTGAGCTTCGAGAACTGATGCAATATCAATCGAATCAGGAAGTGAGATAGATCTTTTACCTCTATTGGTAAAGGAGGCGGTTGGAAAAGTCTTGGCTTTAAACTCAAGTAAAACAAACTCAGCTTCTAGGGTTTCAATTCTATCGATGGATGTTTCTCTGAAAAAGAGTTGGGTGGAAATTTCAAGTAGACCCTTAGTATTTTATTGCGTGGATTTGGGTTGATAAATCTTGTTGATGAAGCAATTTGTTTAAGGTATCTTCTTGGTTTCAGAAGTTTTTCAGGATTGGATACAGGCGAGGTATGCTTATCGTCTAGATTTTTTCTAGTATTTTTTCGATTAAATGCCAATTTATTAGTTGTGGAGTCTCCAAGTGAAAGATAAAAAATTAGCCTTATAATGTATTCAATTTTTGTTCACTATCAAAGAAAGAAACTTACCAATGTCATTCTCCCAGGGAAAAATAACTTCGATTCTCCGTCCCTAGCAACGGTGCCAAAAAGATGTTGTTCCTGAGTTTATACTTAAGGATTCAAAGTATAATGCCAAGGAATCCAAAATTAAAAGAGTTTTTAGTATGAAAAGAAGATAAATACTTTTAAGAAAAATAAGATATGGCTGATTCCTAAGCTGTCTTTGCTTGGCTTCCCAATGTTCGCGGACACTTATGTCTTGTTCAATCATTTCCCATGAGCATTCAATCTCAACCCAGGTATTAGCGGTCTCTAAGATGGTATTAAAAAATGTTAAATCAATGTTGGTTTTATATTTAAGACTAGGCTCACTATTGGGCTACCTTGTAATAGGTACAGTCATGGAGAAAAGAAACAGTCAAAGAATTTGTTGTTTTAAATATTTTCTTTTTCTATTTCAATTAAACGAGAAAAGTTCCTAAAATTGAATTAATGGTATAACAACTCAGAGGTTGTTTTTCATATCTAAGTTAAGTTTGAAAGTAATGAATGTAATGAGAGAAAAACATAAAGTTGTTAAACAAAGTAAGGCATCAATCACAAAAGAATCTCACTTTGCTACAGGAGAAGAAAAATAGATGGCGTAACCTTTAATGAAGCATAAAATGTAGCAATCTAACTAACTCATAGGTCTTGTATTTGCTAATAGAAAATACAAAGGAAAATATGTAAGCATTCAAATAACTAAATGAAACATATAACCACAGTAGAAGTTTCACTAAATTGTGAGCAGGCATTCATCAAAGACATATGAACAAAGATGTTGGAATATGAAAGAACAGAAGGACACATAACTCAAAATTGATGAAATATGGAGTCTCTGGTCTGCACTTGTATTAATTCTCAAAGAGGAGAGATTTATCTATTACAATTGGCATGAAGCAACCCTTCTTTAGTATTTTGAAAATATATTTATACAAGAGATTCTCAACCCTAGGCAGTTGGAAATCTCGTTATTTCTAGGTAATGACAGTTACAAAATGAAAATTGGAACCGTTTCACTTGGTTCTTCTCTATCTCTTTCTCATACTGGCATAAACAGATATGAACATGTTACTTCATTGATTATTTGAAGTATTCCCTTTTCCTCACTCAAGACATTCCACACACCTGCTTATAAATTGTACTAATAGTCCAGAAGGTTTTGTCACATCTTTTGCTTAAAAAAGATACACCTTATTTTGTAATTGTGGTAACCTGTCTTCTATCCTTTTATCTTCCGAAATCGTTGAATGTAGCTATAAATTTTTATTTACCATCCATCTATGTATTTGAGTGATATCAACCTGCTTTGGCTGTGAAATTTCAGCTTGAGCTGCCTCTAAGTTTTCTTGGATATCAATTTGGTGCTTTACATTATTCATTTGTCCTAGTATTTCAGAACCATCATCCTTTATGAGGCCTAGTGATTCTTTGCTAAGTAAATGGAAAATATCTTCACAATCTGCTCTTATTTCCTTGGCCTCTCTTTTACTCTCGGATATATTGGCCTCCCATATATTAAATATTATATCACCTTTGACCTATTCTGTAACAATCAATCTGGGAGTTACATATATTTCTTCTCAAGGCGATAACACAACCGCCTCTTGAAAAGTGATTCGGGCTGCAGTAGCCTCTTTTTATCTGAAACCAATATTTTACAATGATTGGTTTACTTTTTGAAAATGATTTTGGATGATTCCTATCTTAGCAAAAAGACTCTTTTGTGCTATTTCTAGTTTCTTTAGCACTTCCAATGCTTGAGATTGAAACAATGCTATATCTATAACCATTTTCTCAGTGGAACTAACCTTGTCTTGTAGTTTCTTTACCAACTCATCTTGTTGGATAGTCTGTCTTTCGCTCACTTGCATATTCTTATGCATCTCATCAAGGTTGGACTTGAGAAGTTGGATTTCTTTTCTGTCATTGGCTCTAGCCTATTCAAGTTCCTTGCTGATCTGTTTTTTGACGTTATTTTCTACAACCATTATTTGTCTCTGCAATTGACCTACAAATAGATTCCTTTGTCTTAATTATTTTGCTAGTTTTTTGACCAACCATTGATTTTATGTAGCAAAAGTGCCTAATGAACCAACCATCTCCCCGACGAGCTCTAAATATTTCAAGCCCTACCCATCAAATATCATCCTCTGCCTTTTGGTTATCATTCCTTCTTTCTGTGTGATTCTCTTCTAACTATGGCCCTCCTTTTTGTGCTAAATAAAAAGTTTGAAGGAGGTATCTGTTCAGCCATGAATATGACCTCTATTTTTCATATCTTTGACTTGTTTTTCACCTATTCTGCACCAGTTACTAGCATCTTATATCCCCTTTTGACAAACATCTATCTATTTTGCTACATTTCTAGCCTATATCCTTTTGCCCTGCCTAACCATGTTTCTAAGGTAAAAAGATCATATTTTAATACATTTTGCAAATGTTTTAATCTTTTGAATGTTAATTAAAAGAATGCATACTATGATTAATGGACTAATGCAATATTGGGATGTGACTCTTTTGACTACTCTATTGCAGATTATCACATGTTGACACAGCCTCCTTTTTGCTCGTGAAGCTTCGTAAGGTTTTATGCCACTTCAACATACAAGTGGGACTCATATTCAAATAAGAACACATACATAGATGCATTAACTGAAAGTTGTTATTAGAGGTGAATCTCATGACACTTCGTGTCATGAGATCGCCCATTCAAGTTTATTATGTAATTAATATTCTATGTAATGTATGGATTTTCCATTTTTAGCATTGGTAGTTAGCTTAGATGGAGGATCGCAGATCCAAAAATGAGGATTAAAAACATTATAAGACGATGGGTCTGCCCCAGTATGAAAGCAACGATTGATTTTGATAAACTCGACTAATATGGATTATTTTCGGCATGAAATGAGAGTAGAGATATAATAAGGAAATGCAGAGAGAGATCGCGTATATTCAATAATATAACATAAATCTATCAGAGATGCAACCATAAACATAGATATACAGTAATACATGATTTCTATTAATGAAAGAAATGTACAGTGGCTGTAAAAATATAGAGTGAAAGACTTACTAGAATGGTGGCATCTTATCTCTGAGAAGAGATGTGACGACTACTTGCATTCGAAAGAAGATGATTACAATGAGGCTTTGAAGGCCTTTTTACAATAAGAAGGAATGCCAAAAATCCTAGACATCCAAAAACCTAACCCTAGGAGATGAAGCGCCAAAAGTCATCTGGGCCTCGTTTGGGTAAGTGAGTACATCAACTTCCCGGGATTGTAACTTTTGCATACGATCTCCATTTTAGGCCTGTGATAGCTTTGTTAGACAACTGAGAGGGGGGGGGTGAATCAGTTGTTACCGTGCTTAAACAATTATGGTTCTTTTAAAATTTTTGTAGAGACACTAAAAGATGACCAAAATAATGTAGGGAAATAAACAATGGCACTTTCAGCATCATTCACATATATGAGAAACACAGAGACAGATATTTCCCGAGGAAACCCATGCAGGGTAAAAGCCTCTTTTTCTTTATATGATAAGTAATGGTTACAATATTTACAGTATCATACATATGAGAACCTACTCATAATGAGGCTACAACCTCAGTTTTGCAAGCTACAACTTGCTGAGAGCACCAACTCTCTTTTTTCTCTAGCACCCACTAGAAGGAAGCACCAACTCCCTGGTTTCTCTAGCACCAACTAGAAGGAAGCACCAACTCCCTGTGTTCAAGAACCCACCTAAACCTTTGAGGACACCAGTCCTCCCTAGCTCCTCCCAACCACCCTGAAATATAAACCTTTGCTACTAAAATTTATTACAGTGATATGATGTTCAATAATGGCTTACCAGACTTATCACTATTCTGATGCATTTTGTTGCTTTGTCTGCCTCATTGCCTTTCTGCTCACATCACTTGCGTTGTATGTTCTTCTGCTTTTTATGCTATGTGTGTCATGTCCATTCATTGCATAGTTCCTCTTCTGTGATATTCAGCTGCTGCACTCTCCTCCTTCACACATGAATCACCTTCACCAACAACAACCACAACAAACTCCTACAACAACAGCAACAACCCCCTTCTCTTCTCTGTACTGTGTATTTATAGCTTCTGTGCACCTTGTGCATGCAATGTTCACAATCCTCTGCATGTTGACTCTGCGCCGTTATCCTCCACCTCTCGAGTGTTCTATCTGATCATCATCATGACTCTTTAGCTTCTCTGGCAGTTGAGACTCTTTGTCTTCTTTGTGACAGTTGAGCTCACCTTCTCTATTTTAGTTACAGGCTTCCACGCTCATCCATCTGTCAATCCCTTCTAAGAATAGTCTTCCTTCACTTGGATGAATCTTGTAGACTCTTCATCTCCTCTAGCGATCACACAGGAGTCTCTTCGAATTCTCTAGCAGACGCCATCAATGGTTTTTGGCAGTTTCACTGTGTCGTGCATCAGTAGCCCTCCGATCAACACTTGATCTGACGGTTCAGATTACATCGCGATTTTACCTATCGTGATATCAGGATTCCTGATGTCAATAATTTTTGACATGTCCAACTCCCGATCCTCGATGCCTCTCCATCAATGGTCCAGATCAAGGCTTGATCTGATGGCTCAGATTGCATCATGATTTCACATATCGCGATATCGGGATTCCTGATGTTAATAATCTTTGACATGTCCAACTCTCGATCCCTGAAACTCCGACAAGGTGTCCATCTGCTGAAGTCATACATGGATTGACACGTGTTGAATACTGCCACGTGTCACTCTGATTCGTGAATTACATGTGCCTGAAATGTTGAATCAGTCTAACACTTGTCATTACCTGGTTGTGCCACGTGTTCCTAGTTGACGTGGTCTACTGACGTGAGTTGGGTTGACGGTCTAGATCACATCTTGATCTGACGGCTCAGATTATGCCGAGATTTTGCATATCGAGAAATCGGGATTCCTATTGCATTGTTTCTTTGGCATTTCCAAAACACGATCCTCGAAACTCTGATCAATAGTTTAGATGTGATCTTGATTTGACGGCTCAGATTACGTTGAGTTTTTGTGAGCCTTCTACTCCTTGCACTTTTAAAGAACGTGTAGGTTTTCCTCAATCCAACGGTGGTTGGAACCTGCGCTTGGATCTGACACCTCTAACTTCAATTAACCCTCCGGTTAAGCTCGTGGTCCATGTGACCTTCTCCTATATGACCGCAGCCAAACCTCCTCATCAGGGTTTCGGACTTTCCAATGTCAAAACATGTATGTCTTCAGGATTCGTGATCCCTTGAATCCCGATGCGCTCTTTACGCACTAGCTCTCCTAGCTAGGCTCCTGGCCCATATGACCATTATCCCCATGACCGCAGTCTTACCACTCGTCGGGGTTTCAAGCTTTTCAATGCCACAATGCATTGGCTCACGAGATTCTCGATATGTGAAACCCTGATGAGTCATCCCTCCTTTCGAGATTTCACCTTGGATTTTCCCGATGGTAAACCTCATGTAGCTCTTGTCTGATCTGATGGCTGACGGGATTTTTGAATGAGATCCAATGGCTGTCAATCTCTCCCTTTTGTAGGCTTCTCCTAAGCTTCTCTTGGATGTAGAAACCAATGGTCCAGATCTTCTTCTTCAACCGATCTGACAGCAGCTGTGCTCCCTCCTGAGATTTGCACACTTTCCTCCCAACCTTGGGATAATTACAAGTTCTCAAAGGCCTCAACGTTTGTCTTCCTTCTCCTCTGCGAACTCCTATACTTTGAGATTTTCTGTGCACGTTCTCCTCGACGTTGTTCTTCCCGAGATTTCACTTCCGAATCCCCAAGGGATTCTTGGACTTCTACGCCTCTACAGAGTCTTCACATGCACACTCTGATCCTGCCATCTTCATTGTTGTACTTTCCATCAATGATAAGCATACACTACATGTTAGACATTTGCCAACAATCTCCCCCTTTGGCATTGATGGCAACTAAGGCACCCGCATTCTTTTCTCCCCCTTTGACATCAATGTCAAAGAAGAGACATGCTCCCCCTGAACTATTGCAGTAATTTTAGGAGGCATTAAATATTCAAACAATGCAAAAACTCCCCCTAACAAGATGGACTTTTTAGGTGTGAAATGAAATGACACCCAACTTCTGTCTGAGATACTCAAATGGTGTCTTGGCTAGGGGCTTAGTAAATATGTCTGCTATTTGTTCTATAGTGGGAATGTAATTGACCTGAACAATTTGATTGGTGACCTGCTCTCTTAGAAAATGATATTTTATGGGAATATGTTTTGTCTTAGAGTGGAGGACAGGATTTTTAGACACACTGATGGCACTTGTGTTATCACAATGAATTGGGATTGGTGCAGTATATTTTACGTCTAAGTCTGCAAGTGTCTAAATCATCCATAATACCTGTGTGCAACAGGTAGCAGCAGCAATGTACTCTGCCTCTGTGGTTGATAAAGAAATGGAACCTTGCTTTTTACTAAGCCAGGCTACTAAGGAGTTACCCAAGAAGAATTCTCCTCCACTGGTGCTTTTTCTCTCATCAACACAATTTGCCCAATCTGCATCTGAATAAGCAGTCAACTGAAGATTTTGATTTTTGGGATACCACAGACCATAAGTCATTGTTTCTTTTAAGTACCTAAATATCCTTTTGACTGCTTGCAAATGACTTTGTTTAGGTGCAGCCTGATATCTTCCTACCATTCCTACAACATGCATTATGTATGGGTGAGATGTTGTGATGTACAATATTCTTCCTATCATTGATCGATATGAGCTTTGATCAACATCAGGTGAATCATCATCCTTGCTTAATTTACATCCAGTTACCATAGGTGTACCCACTAGTTTAGAATCTTCCATTTGAAACCTTTTCAACATTTCTCTTAAATATTTTCCTTGAGAAATGAAGATCCCATCAGGCCTCTGAGTAATTTTCAGACCAAGAAAAAATGAAAGTTATCCTATCATAGACATTTCAAATTCAAACTCCATGGCAGAAGCAAACCATTGTACCAGTGAATCCTTATTACATCCAAAGATGATGTCATCTACATAGACCCGTACGATGAGCAAATCATTATCCTTTGTCTTAACATACAGATTGTTGCCAGTTGTTCCTCTCTTGAACCCTTTGTCTTTGAGATACGTATCCAGTCTGTGATACTAGGCTCAAGGGGCTTGTTTTAAACCATATAAAGCTTTCTTCAACTTGCATACTAAGTTAGGGTTATCAGAAAATTTGAAGCCCTCTGGTTGTTCCATATAGACTTCTTCACTTAAATCTCCATTGAGAAAGGTTGACTTGACATCCATTTGGTAGACTTTAAACCTTTTATGACAAGCATAGGCAA
>JZKD02S1636974.1:136800-172739 GCA_000966675.3 Picea glauca
TCTTGTTTGCTTTAAATGATGCTTCTCTGGAGGTGGGTTTATCTTTAACTATTCTCATTTCATATGTAGTCAATGTTCCGAGAAGTTGGTCAAACTGCAAGGTTTTCAGATCATTAATTTCTTCTATAGCAGAGAGCTTCGGGTTGAACCTATCTGGGAGAGATCTCAAGATTTTCTGGACTAAAGAAGGTTCCCCAACTGTTTCACCAAGTGCCTTCATTGCATTTACCATTTCTTCTACTCTTAGAAAGTATTTTCCAATATTTTCATCTTCCTTCATCTTCAGCTGTTCAAACTGTATTATGTAGGTTTGCAGCTTTGCATCCTTTACCTTCTCATTACCCTCATAACTATTAATGAGTTTGTCCCACATTTCTTTGGCAGTTCCTAGGTGCATAAATTTTACAAATTCTTCTTCTGCAAGCCCACTCAAGATAGCATTCATGGCCTTAGCATTGAAGCTAAATTCTAGTTTGTCATCCTTATTAGCTAGCACTATTGGCTTTACATAACCAATATCTACCACATCCCAGACATCTGCACCTAAATCCATGATGTAGGTTCTCATTCTAACTTTCCAGAAGGCAAAATTTGTTCCATTGAATAGAGGGGCCTTATTGGTTGAATTTACTTCATGGCTTGACATGTTTAAACTCTAGGATCTACCCTTAGATAAAAGGGGCCAGCTCTGATACCAATTGTTAGACAACTGAGAGGGGGGGGGGGGGAATCAGTTGTTACCATTATTAAACAATTATGGTTCTTCTAAACTCTTTGTAGAGACACTAAAAGATGATCACAATAATGTAGGGAAATAAACAATGGCACTTTCAGCATCATTCACATATATGAGAAACACAGAGACAGATATTCCCCTAGGAAACCCATGCAGGGTAAAAACCTCTTTTTCTTTATATGATAAGTAATGGTTAAAATATTTATAGTATCATACATATGATCACCTACTCATAATGAGGCTACAACCTCAGTTTTACAAGCTGAAACTTGCTGAGAGCACCAACTCTCTGTTTTCTCTAGCACCCACTAGAAGGAAGCACCAACTCCCTGGTTTCTCTAGCACCAACTAGAAGGAAGCACCAACTCCCTGTGTTCAAGTACCCACCTGAACCTTTGAGGACACCAGTCCTCCCTAGCTCCTCCCAACCACCCTGAAATATAAACCTTTGCTACTGAAATTTATTACAGTGATATGATGTTCAACAATGGCTTACCAGACTTATCACTGTTCTGCTGCATTTCGTTGCTCTGTCTGCCTCATTTCCTTTCTGCTCGCATCACTTGCGCTATCTATTCTTCCACTTTTTATGCTCTGTGCGTCATGTCCATTCACTGTAAATTTCCTCTTCTGTGCTATTCAGCTGCTGCACTCTCCTCCTTCTTCACACATGAATCACCTTCACCAACAACAACCACAACAAACTCCTATAATAACAACAACAACCCCCTTCTCTTCTCTGTACTGTGTATTTATAGATTTTGTGCACCTTGTGCATGCAATGTTCACAATCCTCTGCATGCTGACTCTGCGCCATTATCCTCCACCTCTCGAGTGTTCTGTCTGATCATCATCATGACTCTTTAGCTTCTCTAGCAGTTGAGACTCTTCATCTTCTTTGTGACAGTTGAGCTCACCTTCTCTGTTTTAGTTACCGGCTTCCACGCTCATACATCTGTCAATCCCTTCTAAGAATAGTCTTCCTTCACTTGGATGAAGCTTGGAGACTCTTCATCTCCTCTAGCGATCACACAGGGGTCTCTTCGAATTCTCTAGCAGATGCCATCAATGGTTTCTGGTAGTTTCACTATGTCGTGCATCAGTAGCCCTCCAATCAACACTTGATCTGACGGTTCAGATTACATCGCGATTTCACCTATCGCGATATTGGGATTCCCGATCTCAATAATTTTTTACATGTCCAACTCTTGATCCCCGATGCCTTTGCATCAACGGTCCAGATCAAGGCTTGATATGACAACTCAGATTACATCGTGATTTCACATATCGCAATATCGGGATTCCTGATGTCAATAATCTTTGACATGTCCAACTCTCGATCCCCGAAACTCCGACAAGGTGTCCATCTGCTGACGTCATACATGGATTGACACATGTTGAATACTGCCACGTGTCACTCTGATTCGTGACTTACATGTGCCTGAAATGTTGAATCAGTTTGACACTTGTCATTACCTGGTTGTGCCACGTGTTCCTAGCTGACGTGGTCTGCTGACGTGAGTCGGGTTGACGGTCTAGATCACATCTTGATCTGACGGCTCATATTACGTCGTGATTTTGCATATCGAGAAATCAGGATTCCTATTGCATTGTTTCTTTGACATTTCCAAAACGTGATCCTTGAAACTCTAATCAATGGTTCAGATGTGATCTTGATTTGATGGCTCATATTACATCGAGTTTTTGTGAGCCCTCTACTCCTTGCACTTTTAAATATCGTGTAGGTTTTCCTCAATCCAATGGTGGTCGGACCATGCGCTTGGATCTGACGCCTCTAACTTCAATTATCCCTCCAGTTAAGCTCGTGGTCCATGTGACCTTCTCCTATATGACCACAGCCAAACCTCCTCATCGGGGTTTTGGACTTTCCAATGTCTAAACATGTATGTCCTCAGGATTCGCGATCCCTCGAATCCTGACGCGCTCTTTACACACTAGCTCTCCTAGCTAGGCTCCTGGCCCATATGACCGTTATCCCAATGACTGCAGTCTTACCACTCATCGGGGTTTCGAGCTTTTCAATGCCACAATGCATTGGCTCACAAGATTCTCAATATGTGAAACCCCGATGAGTCATCCCTCCTTTCGAGATTTCACCTTGGCTTTTCCCGATGGTAAACCTTGTGCAGCTCCTGTCCGATCTGACGGCTGACAGGATTTCTGAATGAGATCCAATGGCTGTCGATCTCTCCCTTCTGTAGGCTTCTCCTAATATCCTCCTAGACATAGAAACCAATGGTCCAGATCTTCTTCTTCAGCCGATCTAATGGCAGTTGTGCTCCCTCCTGATCTTTTCACACTTTCCTCCCAACCTTAGGAGAATTACAAGTTCTCAAAGGCCTCGACCTTTTCTTCCTTCTCCTCTGTGAAATCCTATACTTTGAGTTTTGCTACACGTGTTCTCCTCAATGTTGTTCCTCTTGAGCTTTCACTTACGAATCCCCAAGGGATTCTTGGACTTCTGCGCCTTTGCAGAGTATTCACATGCACACTCTGATCTTGCCATCTTCACTATTGTACTTTCCATCAATGACAAGAATACGCTACATGTTAGACATTTGCCAACAAGCTTGTTAGAAAGGTATCATCGAGGAGATTCATTTTGGGGGATCAATCATGCCTTTGGATATCATTGAGAAATTCTATCTTGAAAAACCTTCTTTTCGACCCTAAAAATGGCCCAGGAAGTTAAAACCTGCTAAAAATAGTAAATTGCCAAAATTGCCAGAAAACTATTTTGAGCCATTTGGAAAAGGTGGGTGGCCACTGATATCCACCTGGATCATCGACTGAGACTTTTTTTTAATATAATGATGTTGGTTTTCTCTCTGAATTGATGTCTGGTTAAAGTTGAAAACATGGATTAGTCGTTTCTGCAATAGCTGTTGAATGGATATGGTAGCGTAGATCGTTATTTTCTGAAACGTTAACAGGGATTTCTGTCTCTATGGGAGGGCCCACCATCAAAGGTAGATGATCTCTCCATTTTATAGTAGATATATATAGTAGATGTTGATTGTATTTTCTATAAGAATAATCACTGTAGAAATCGTTTCATGTTTTCATGATTTAAATATGCAATTGTTAGATTAAATTCTGTTATAATTTAGATCACATGGCATTGTAATTCTGTAGAGTAATATCTATGCACATAGCATAGGATAGTCGACAAATAGATTTGAATAACCATGTTTTGTAGAATTCTTTGTAGATTTAATTATCAATTTGGCAAAGTCGTAGATTGAACTATAGGATAGAGATAGTGAATGGTAGAATTAAATAGGTTTTAAATTAATTCATAAGGCTTGGATCGTTTGAATTCTTGTTAATATAGATAGATTAACGCGTGGTAGTTGAATTTCAATGAATTTAATTGGTAGTCTGTAATTTTAAAACCAGAACGTAGAAGGAAGTCTGATTAGTTTTTATATCATTTACTTTTACACAGTGGGTTGAAGGAAATTGCAGAGTTAGTGACTTAGATTGAATTTATAGTTAGTGGATAATTAGTGAAATTGATTTAAGAGTTAGTTGTGATTTTGTAGATTAATAAATGACATCATGATAGCATAGATTAAATTCATCCTTACGGTACAATCTCATAGGATTTTCCTTTTGTAGGAAATAGATTTACACTTAAAAATATAATAGAGTTGTTGTTAGTGTTCCATACCCATTTCACACTAGTTACTCTGTTTTGTATTTGTTCAACACTGTTATGATTATTTCAGTTAATTAGAAGTTAATCAGGTTTAAGATTTCCTTTTTGAACAATGAATTTTAAATCTTTATTTTTAGATCAAGATTCATAGAGTATTTCTTCACTAGCACCCACAGCACTGTAGATGAATAAGGAATAGAAGAGAATTTGGTGATCAAGATTAAAACATTTATTTCTGCATTTCTGATAGATGAATTGTGAATTAATAGATTATAGAATAGGATAGGAGTTCTCATTAAAAGTTAAAATAGACTTTAGATGATTTCAAGGAAAGATTAGAGTTATGTTTGGTATTTAAATTACATTTCTCTAGTTTGGCATAGATTAAATGCTTTGCTTAACATTAGTTGTAGACAGTGGATGGTTAAAATAAAATAGATGAAATTAATGGTTAAATATCCTTTCCTGCATTTTGAAAGTAGAGGATTTTATAGATAGAGTAATTTGGATTCTTTTGAATAGTTTTTAGAAAATTCTTATCCGCACATATAGTGTAGTAGCTCTAATATTACCAAGCCTGGTCTGACAATTTAATGTTTTCAGGTCATTAGAAAAGTGATATAATTTACCCGACATTTTTGGCACCGTTTCCGGGGAGCTCTTTAAAAGGTAAGTTAGATATTTGGCTTTATTATTTTTGACATGTTTGGTTTGGTTTGGTGTTTTCTAGAAGGTTGATGGAGGATGAGCTATAAGACGAGAGGTAAGAACCTGCGCATCTGTTGTTACAGGTTCCTTCGAAACTCAATCTTAGTCTTTATTTTATTAGTTTCTTTTTATAGTATGTTTTCATGAGAAATAGAGATAATAGAGGTATATTTAGGGGAAACTCAAAACAAGAAAAAGATCCAAAAAATATTTCTGGTGGGTGACAGGGTTCTGTCACCACATTTGCAGATAGGTATTCTAAGAAAAAACAACAAAAAGGAGAAACATCCACCCAAAAATCAATAGAAACTGAAATCGAGATATTGGCTGAGGAGACTATTGAAGGAAACATAGGATTAGAAGAAGAAACACCTGAAATTGGACTAGAAGGTGATAATACAATATCTGAAGAACTTCAATCAACATTGATTATACCTCTAAAACCAGGTGATACCACCTATTCTAGAAAATAACTCCCCAGTGATCCAAATTGGGTAGATTTAGTTAATCCTGAGAGAGTGCAAGCTCTTCTTGAGAAAATTAATCTTATAGTTTCACAGGTAGATACCACAATCGTTGGAGCAGAAGTAATAGGATCCTCAGACAATCTAGTTATCCAATTGGGGGATAAATATTCTGTTAGAAGGAACCCCATTGCAAAAGAGGAAAGGTGGGATTTCATGCCTTCCCCGAAGAAAGATCGAATTGCATATACAATCTCTAGTCAACCTTTTAACAGAACTGAGAGGGAAAGAGAAAGGGAAAGAGAAATGGAGAGAAGAGAGGGAGAAGAACCTCGTAATGAGCATGAGGAGGAAGAACAAGCAGAAAATGAACTGAGACCAGAACCTACCTTTGGATTCCCAATCTTGTATCTAGTTCAAAATATCAATATGAAAAGTATTCCACCCTCTGCACTACCGAAATTTTATGGGAAAAGTAGTAAATATCCAGATGTATTCCCTTTTGAGTTTGATATCCTCTGTAGAAGCTACAACTATCTACAAGATGCACATAAGTTGAAGTTGTTTCTTGTAACTCTAAAGGATTCTTCATTATGATGGTTTATGGGTTTAGGAGAGTACAATATTAGATCTTGGGAGGGTATGAAAGAAGAATTTTTAAAGAAATACCAAGACTATTGTAGAACCAAGGATTCTCGAAATGATATTTTCAAAATGCAACAACATGATGAAGAGAGTCTTGAGGATTTTCTGGAAAGGTTTATATATATTCTCCAAAAATCCAAATATAATGGTCTCCAAGGGGAGGCTCCAAAATCATCATATCCACCTAGGAGTCCATGACAACCTAGGAATCAAAACATGTATCAGGATCCAACCCCACAACCTTCCAGTTATTACCCCCTTTTTCAACAACAACAACAACCTCAACAACAACAATGAAATTGGACAAATTGGCCACCGCAGAATGCATCTACTCCACAACCTTGGGATTGGAAAGGTCATAATTATGGAAGTAATAAACAACCTGTAGTACTGATGCCTCAAAACCCAAATACTCAGTACCCTCCCAATATGCAACAACTATTGCCTGGATTTATTCCACCACCACCACTACCACCAATTCCACAAAACTCTCAACAATTTCGCACTCACAACCCTCCTTGACCTACCATATTACCCGCTCAACCCATTCCAAATCCTAATAATAGACCATCTCAGCCTCTCAATAATGTTGATTTTCAAAACTTTCCATCTTACACCATCACTCCCATTCCCATACAATAAATTCAGTTGAGATCTGGGAAGGTGTTAAATAAAACACCACCAATAAGAAGAACATCTCCTACCATTATTATTCAAGAAGAAGAGGAGGAAAATCTTGATGAATTACCAAATGAAGAAACCTTGGAAGATTTCATTATTCTGAAAAGTCAATCATCTAATCCTCAACAAACTATACAAAATCAGATTCCTCGAACACCTCCTTTTCCTGAGAGGTTGATTATTGAAAAACCAATTGTTCGACCAGAGTTTGACATCATGAATGAGTTGAGAAATGTTTGTGTTAAGATTCCACTGCTACAAGCAATAAGGGATGTTCTGATCTATGTAAAAACCATCAGGGAACTTTGCATCAAGAAACCTGGTCAGAAACAAAAATATCCCCCTACTATACATCTCGCGGGACAATTATCAGATTATATCTCTAAATCACCTAAAATTGTGAAGTATGCCAACCCGGGAAATCCAATAGTAACTGTATCTATCAATAATATTTCCGTTGGTAATTCTTTAGTGGATTTGGGTGCATCTATTAACATAATGACCATCAATACTATTGAGTGGTTACATTTGAGCCATCTCCTTCGCCCTACTCCCACAGTTCTCAAACTTGCTGATAGAACAACTATCAATCCTGTTGGGATTTTAGATGACATCCTAGTCACATTATCTTCATGGTAATATCTTGTGGAATTCATGATTATTCAATCGAAGGATCCCACGAAAGGTCATCCAATTATTTTGGGAAGACCTTGGTTGGCTACAACTAATTCTTTCATAGGGTGTCATGGAGGAGATATGTTTATTTCAAATGGAGTTTCTTCACAAAAGCTCACTTTATATCCACCAACTCGACCAGTTTCTGAAGACTTATGATGGTTAACATGTCCCTATAATGAGTATGATTTGGAAGAATCCTTGTTTTCCGTTGATGAGTTTCAGGCTCTTCAAGAACCAATAGAAGATAATATCTTGAGCCAGTTTCTGTCGGTAATAGAAAATGTGGAATTTCCACAAACATATTCTCAATATGATCAAGTTTTTAATGAGGAATTTCAGGAACAGAGTGAATCATTTACTTCATTCTCATCATCTATGGTTTTCACCATTGATGAACATTTAGGGTTATCCACTATTCCAATCGAGATTGGTCCAGGCAAAAACTTGTATATTAATTATGGATTAAGTCCAAATCAACAGAAGCGATTAACAAAAGTTTTAAAAGAACAATCAGGGGCATTTGCATGGGAGTATACTGATATGAGAGGAGTGCACCCTGATACTTGTATTCACCATATCTATACTTAATATGAAATAAGACCAGTAAGACAACCACAAAGATGAATGAATCCCATCCTGAAGGACTTTGTAAAGGAAGAATTACATAAATTACTAAATGTGGGATTCATCTATCCAATTTTTGATGGTAAATGGGCGTCACCTCTTGTGGTGGTGCCTAAGAAGGATGTGTGTGGACTTCAAGGAACTCAATAAGGCAACCCTGAAGGACTATTTCCCTTTACCTTTCATAGACCAGGTCTTAGATACTTTGTCAGGAAAGAAATACTTTTCTTTTCTAGATGGATATAGTGGGTATAATCAGATCCAAATTTCTCCAGAATACTAGGATAAGACAACTTTCACATGTCCATGGGGTGCGTATGCTTATAGGGTGCTACCATTCGGATTATGTAATGCTCCCGCCACATTTCAAAGAGAAGTCCTGGGAATTTTTTCTGATTTGATCCACGATTGTGTGGACGTCTATATGGACGATTTTACTATGTATGGAAACACCTTTGAAGAAGCCCTGAACAACTTGGAAAAAAAATTAATTCGTTGTCAGGAAACAAACTTGGCCCTCAGTCACGAGAAGTGTAAGATGTTATTAACTGAAGGGATGGTCTTAGGTCACCATTTATCCTCAGAAGGAATCAAAGTAGACCCAACCAAAATTGATGTTATTGTCAACCTTTTGCCACCAAAAAATCAAAAGGAGGTGAGGAGTTTTCTGGGCCATGCTGGGTATTATCATCGATTTATTGAGAATTTTACAAATATAGTAGGTCCTATGTTCAAATTTCTGACAAAAGATGTAGAATTTTTTTGGGATGATAATTGTCAAATTGCTTTCGAGACTTTAAAAGAAAAATTGTCCATGGCACCAATCTTAAGAGGACCAAATTGGTCTCTTCCTTTCCATATTTCCATGGATGCCTCAGAAACTGCCTTAGGAGGAGTACTCGGACAAAAAGAAAACCAACACAATTATGCCATCCACTTTACTAGCAAGAACTTAACTCCTCCCGAATTAAATTATACTATGACAGAGAAGGAATTTTCGGTTGTTGTTCATGCCATCAATAAGTTTCGACATTACATCACTGGGTATGAAGTTTTTTTACATACCAACCATTATGCTATTAGATTTCCGATGAAAAAAACAGTTACTATCGGAAGGATTACATGATGGCTTTTGTTACTTCAAGAATTTAACATCACTATAGTTGATTGGCCAGGAAAAGAAAATTTAGTTGAAGATTTTCTTTCTCGGATTCCCCAAGACAGTAATGACATTCCAGTGAATGATAATTACCCTGACGAACATTTATTTGTAGTAGCTATTAAGACCCCATGGTTTGCAAACACAACAAACTATTTATCTACAGGGAGATTGCTAGCTCATTTGTCATCACCAAAAAAGAGAAGGATTGTCCAACAGAGTGCTTATTACTCCTGGGTAGGAAATGATCTTTTCTATACAAGTCCCGATATGATCATTAGGAGATGTGTTCGAGAAGATGAGATTCCCGATATCCTTCAGGACTATCATGACGGTCCATGTGGAGGACACTTCTCTGATAAGAGAACAACATATAAAGTCTTACAATTAAGATATTGCTGGCCGACATTGTTTAAGGATGCAACAAAATATGTAATAAGTTGTGATAGTTGTCAAAGGATGGGGAGACCTACCATAGCAGATGAGATGCCCTTACGACCTTAGGTTGTGATTGAACCATTTGACAAATGGGCACTTTATTTTGTAGGACCAATTTCCCCAATGTCTAGAAAGAAGAAGTACATCTTGGTTTGTACAGATTTTGTGACCAAGTGGGTAGAGGCAAAATCCTTATATCGAGCAACTGAGAAATCAATGGTCGAATTTATTTATGAAGATATATTTACCCACTTCGGTGTTCCACGAGAAATTGTTACTGACCAAGGTGCTCAATTCACCTCTAAACTAATGAAGGAGCTCACAGATAAATATGGGATAAAACATTGTAATTCTTCCCCATACCATCCACAAGCCAATGGGCAAGTGGAATCCACAACTAAAGTTTTAGAAGCTATTTTGACTAAGACAATACATTTACACCATAAATATTGGGCAGATAGACTTCCAGACACTTTATGGGCATACAGGACTACGTGGCGAAACACCACTGGTCATACCCCTTACGAACTGGTATATGGTAAGCAAATTCTCCTTCCCATAGAATTTCAGATTCATACCTTTCGTATAGCAGCATAATTGGGTTTAAATTTGGATGAGGCACAGAAACAATGGGTTATGCAATTGAATGAATTAGATGAAATCAAACAAGATGCCATTCAACGAACTATTTTAGTTCAAAATCAATGAAGTAAATGGCACGATAAGTTTATTAAAAAGAAGCATTTTCAACTTGGTGACTGGGCTTTATTATTTGATTCAAGGTAGAAAACATTTAAGGGAAAACTTACAACACGTTGGTTAGGATCTTATGAAGTCGAGACAATTTTTGACAATGGTTCTGTTAAGATTAAGACCATTGATGACTCACAAAATTCTTTCGTAGTAAATGGACATCGACTGAGAATTTATCATAAACCTCTATCCAAAGATGATTTCATGCAGGATATATCAAAACAAACAAAAATGGAGTTATTAAGAGAAGAGTCTTCCTCTTCTCTTGTTACTCCTTGATTCTTTTTCCTTATATCTAAAAAATAAAAAATAAAATGATAAAAGGTTTTTCTCTTGTCTATATAGTTGTTTTTCTTGTATTATTTGATCTGTTTTTAAGTTTGCAGGATTGAGGCAAGTACAAAATGGAAGCATCTTTATTTTTCACAACAGGTAAGAAGGTAAGATTGTTTATTTTGCGGAAACATTTTATAATACTTCCATATTGTCTTACTTTAATCTAATAAATTTTGAGATTGTTTGCTTCCTTTGTTTCTCATTAAAGTATGAGAGGAGCATCTATCAGGTATAGGATTATTCATTTTCCGGACCTGATAGATTATTACGGGAAAGAAACCCCCTGGAGTCTTCTTTTAGTTATTTGTTCAGACTCTCAAAATGTTAAAAAGCAACGAGCGATAACTAACTTGGGCTCATAAAATCCACAAGTAAGTAATTATTGTTCCACCAAATCATTTTCTGAATTTTTTTATATTTTCACTCGAGTTGGATGATGTGGGATACATTAAGGTCCACCTTCCAACAAGTATCACTCCATCGACATCGACACCTTATCTGGAGATGAGGCTAGAGACTATTTAGTACCCTAGAATTTGCATGCCTTAATGGCAGATCTCCTTGCTAACAACCATGGGAATACATTAATGTCTCTTGGTTGATAGATCTTACAGGTGACTCAACATCAGAATATCTATTTGTACCTATTAAGATGTACTACAGGCACCTTGAGGCCCATTTACATCAATGGTGGGTCCTCTCGCATTGGTTAGCATCATACATTAATGACTGGTAATCCAATGACTTCTTTTTGTGTTCAACTTCAAAACATTTATTCACACAATAAAGATTTGTACCACGGGTAAAATATTTGAAGTTGTTGCAGATTTGATGATTTTGGTTGATTCTTCTTTGAAATAAAAGGAGGCCAGGTTTAGAGTTAGTCAGAGATTTGTTTTCTCCAAAATGGGAACTTTTTCTGCACCTCCGCAGATTTGGGATACTTGTCCAGTTGCAGTTGGTTTTCAGTTACAGATCTTGGAGCTCGGTGTTTGGCTAGAGATCACTCTGTTCATATTGTTCTCGCTACAGTTATTGTTCATCTTATTTCAACATTTTTCCAGTTTCTGTTTCATACCAGTTTGGTACCGGTTTCGCACCAGTGTATTTCAACACTCTTTCAGTACTTATTTTGTACTAGTTCTGTACCTATCTGGTACTCAGTCAGTTTACTCATGAGAAAGAATAATATCAGTTCCAGCTAGGAAAAGCATCAGATTGGTTTCAAAAGGATCTGAGGGCATTTTGTTGCAAAGAATTTTCCAGCTGTATGATTCATTAAAGTCAGAGGAGAAACAGGGAGAGATTTTATAATGTCTCTATACTAGCGTAGCTAGGATAGAGGCATTGTGGTCAGTAGGAGACATCTATGAAAAAGGGATACACTTGGGCTATGATCTTCAACACCTATTACAAAACAAGAAAACAATAAGTAATGGATGATGTATGTGCTTCTTTAGTTAATCATTTAAATTATTAATACATTTAAATTTATTAAATGAATGATCAATTACCGCCATCCTTCCATAACGAGATTTGGCCTTTGATAAAATGATTGCACATGACCTTTCGTGGTAATGATTTTATACTTACCATGTGGTGCGTTCTCTCCATTACTCTCGCACGATTTCATACATGTACTCTTTGTACCTTGAGATGCTCCACTTATGATGAATCCTCATGAACATTATCTATCCCACGATTTTATATAAATTTTTCCATGATTGAGATCGTATCTCTACAACCACTGTCATCTTTGCATGATTTCGGTAATGTACTTCCTGGTACTTCGGGATGGTTAATTAATGATGAAAACATTTTATCAACCACACATAATGATGCCTGTGGATGTTTAACCTCTTTTTAGACAGTGTTTAAACCCTGTCGCACATAATGTTTCTTCCCTTATCCATTTTCAACCCGACCTTCATAATTTGTTGTCTTACCTTCACCTCTATACCCGCAAACATGGTAGCTAGTCAGCATGAACCAGATAGTCTGGCCGAGATTGCTTCCTCGGTGGAATTTTGAGATACCAAGCACATTTTTGAAGCCGCGGGATGGATGCCCTTTCTGGAGAAATTTTATGGATATGATACGGAGATTGCTCTGCAATTTTCTAAGACCTTCAATGGGCATCGCACTATTATCAAAGGCCTCAAATTGGTAATTATAGAGAGTCTTATTAGTTGGGAAGTGGGTTTGCCACACACAGGGGAAAGATGGTGTAAAGGCAAACCAGTTGCGAAGGATATTTTTAATCAGCTATTGATTCCTAAATTCAAGGATGCTTACTGGTCAAGAGGCATTCCTAAAACCTGGTTGTCGAGCTTATGGGGTAAGGTTCTATATATTTTGCAAAAAATTGTCACCTGTGAAGGACGTTTTGATACTTTATATATATATATATATCATGCTAAGTTGTTACTACATCTGGAAGGAACTGGCCCTATGAACATTTTGTATTATCTGCTCCAAACCCTAGGGAAAATGGCAAACCAGGTTCAAAAGAGTACAACTAACCCTAAGGGTAGTTTGTCTCACCATGGGTTAATTAAAATTCTTGTTTCATTTGCTTTGGAAGCCAAATATTTAACCTGGGAAGGGTGTCTTCAAGGGAATTTTAAACCTAGTAAATCTAAGAAGTCGGGGTCAAAGTTGAAAGTCAGTAAGGCTACAATTTTATCTAATAGACAGAATCGGCTTCAGTTTGCCTCTGAATTACATGAATCCCCTGCATCTGTTAATTTTGAAAGACATGGAACAAAGAAAAAGCATGATATCACTGAACCAGAAACACCCTCTGAAAGTAAAAAGCGGTCGAGAGTGTTATTCTCCTCTGATACCTTTGAAGCTTCAGTACCTGATAATGAAAATACAAAGGAAGAGGAAGACAAGTGTATGGAGAAGCCAAATCTAGGTAAGGAAAAGATGGAGTATATTGAGTCGGAACCAGTTGCAGACAAACCGCCTAGCCCTTTTCATTTTAAGCTAAGATTGGATGAAGACCTCGACTCTGACATAGTCGAGGACTTCATTGTTAAACCAAGAATCAAAGAAAAGTATTTAGCTAACCATTCTCATTCAAATCCTATGACCAGAAGTAAAATTACTAACCTGTAGGAAGCTCCTACAGTGGGAATAGATTTCTAGCCAAGTCCAACTTGGAGCATGTCATGATTATTAAAAGAAGTTCATAGACGGGCAAAAGGTGTTGAAGACTTTGGGAAAATTCCTGAGGAGGAAGAGATTGTTCCAAAATAGGATGTTCAGGACCTCGTTGGTAACCCTGCAACTGATGTTCTTGACTGTCAACATCCTGTAAATAGTGAAGACCTTGTTAACTCTGTTTTGAATTTTGTTCAAGGTTCTGTTGAAAATGAAGTTGAAGATTGTAAGAAATCAGAAGAAGCCCCTGAGGTACATGAATCAATGTCTACACCAATGCAAGAGAATGTTAATGGAATTTTAGAAGGTTTTTCTCCTACAGATTTGATGGACCCTCCAGATGTTGATTCTCGAAGTGGCAAAGGATGTATTTCCCTTGGTAGACTGGTAAGAAGAAATGTGCGCCTAAAGGAGAAACTTCAAGAATATGAAGTTCTTAATAGGCATATAAAAACAAAAAATGAGTTGAGAATAATATAGAACACCCATCTGAGAGCTAAGGTAGAGCGGCTAAAATGAAGGCAGACGGATTTTCTTAAGAATATGCAGAAGATTGACAATATTGCTCATCAGAGACAAGCATAGATCAGAAGATTAAAGAAGCAAGTTAGACAGTTGAAGATGCAAATAGTTCCTGGTTTCCAAGTTCTCATTAATTCCCCCGTTCCTAGTCCTGTTGAATGAGGACATGCAAGTACTTCAGCCTGGGGGAAATGTTGGGCCATGAATATGACCTCTATTTTTCATATCTTTGACTTGTTTTTCACCTATTCTGCACTAGTTACCAGCATCTTATATCCCCTTTTGACAAACAACTATCTATTTTTCTACATTTCTAGCCTATATCCTTTTGCCCTACCTAACCATGTTTCTAAGATAAAAAGATCATCTTTTAATACATTTTGCAAATGCTTTAATCTTTTGAATGTTAATTAAAAGAATGCATACTATGATTAATGGACTAATGCAATATTGGGATGCATCTCTTTTGACCACTCTATTGCAGATTATCACATGTTGACACAGCCTCCTTTTTGCTCATGAAGCTTCATAAGGTTTGATGCCACTTCAACATACAAGTTGTACTCCTATTCAAAGAAGAACACATGCATAGATGCATTAACTGGAAGTTGTTATTAGAGGTGAATATCATGACACTTCGTGTCATGAGATAGCCCATTCAAGTTTATTATGTAATTAATATTCTGTGTAATGTATGTCTTTTCCATTTTTAGCATTGGTAGTTAGCTTAGATGGAGGATCACAGATCCAAAAACGAGGATTAAAAACATTATAAAATGATGGGTCTGCCTTAGTATGAAATCAAAAATTGATTTTGATAAACTCGACTGAGACTTTTGTTGAATATAATGATGTTGGTTTTCTCTCTGAATTGATGTCTGGTTAAAGTTGAATACATGGATTAGTCATTTCTGCAATAGCTGTTGAATGGATATGGTAGCGTAGATCATTCTTTTTTGAAATGTTAACAGGGATCTCTGTCTATGTGGGAGGGCCCACCATCAGAGGTAGATGATCTCTCCATTTTATAGTAGATATATATAGTAGATGTTGATTGTCTTTTCTGTAGAAATAATCACTGTAGAAATCGTTTCATGTTTTCATGATTTAAATATGCAACTATTAGATTAAATTCTGTTATAATTTAGATCACATGGAATTGCAATTATGTAGAGTAATCTCTGTGCACAGAGTGTAGGATAGTTGGAAGATAGATTTGAATAACCATGTTTTGTAGAATGCTTTGTAGATTGAATCATCAATTTGGCAAAGTCGTAGATCGAACTATAGGATAGAGATAATGAATGGTAGAATTAAATAGGTTTTAAATTAATTCATAAGGCTTGGATCGTTTGAATTCCTATTAATATAAATAGATTCACGCATGGAAGTTGAATTTCAATGAATTTAATTGGTAGTCTGTAAGTTTAAAACCATAACGTAGAAGGAAGTCTGATTAGTTTTTATATCATTTACTTTTACACAGGTCGGTTGAAGGAAATTGTAGAGTTAGTGACTTAGATTGAATTTATAGTTAGTGGATAATTAGTGAATTTGATTTAAGAGTTAGTTGTGATTTTGTAGATTAAGAAATGACATTAGGATAGCATAGATTAAATTTATCCTTACGGTACAATCTCATAGGATTTCCCTTTTGCGGGAAATAGATTTACACTTAAAAATAGAATAGAGTTGTTGTTAGTGTTCCGTACCCATTTCGCACTAGTTACTCTGTTTTGTATTTGTTCAACACTGTTATGATTATTTCAGTTAATTATAAGTTAACCAGGTTTAATAATTCCTTTTTGAACATTGAATTTTAAATCTTTATTTTTAGATCTAGATTCATAGAGTATTTCTCCACTAGCACCCACATCACTGTAGATGAATAAGGAATAGAAGAGAATTTGGTGATCAATATTAAAACATTTCTTTTTGCATTTCTGATAGATGAATTGTGAATTAATAGATTATAGAATAGGATAGGAGTTCTTATTAAAAGTTAAAATAGACTTTAGATGATTTCAAGGAAATATTAGAGTTGTGTTTGGTATTTAAATTACATTTCTCTAGTTTGGCATAGATTAAATGGTTTTCTTAACATTAGTTGTAGATAGTGGATGGTTAAAATAGAATAGATGAAATTAATGGTTAAATATCCTTTCCTGCATTTTGAAAGTAGAGGATTTTATAGATAGAGTAATTTGGCTTCTTTTGAATAGTTTTTAGAAAATTCTTACCCACACATATAGTGTAGCAACTCTAAGATTACCAACCCTGGTCTGACAATTTAATGTTTTTAGGTCATTAGAAAAGTGATATAATTTACCTGAAAGTATCTCTTCAAGCGGGATCGGGGTAAGATTGCTTGCATATATAACCTCGAGACTGGGAGACCCAAAATTGACTTTAAAGGGGTTAATGTGGTAATAGGACTTCCTACCTTTGTGAACTGTGTTCATTGTATTGCTCTGGAGGTATTAACATAAGTAGATGGTGATGAAGGAGGTATCACTTGATTCTATTTTAGAGGCGTCTCAGATTGAACTTTTGTCTACGACTCTAGATGTTTTTCCTGTGAGGTTTCTAATCCTTGTGAATACACTTCAGGATTCTTAGGGGATTCCTCGGTATTCTGTTTACTAGAAGACTTTGTTTCTTAACCTGGAGGTATGGATCCATTTTCTAGAGGAGTGATTATCGATTCTCCTTGTATTATCTTGGGTAACCCACTTTGTCTGTGTCTTTGGAATGTGAAAAATATGGCCTGTTGGTCAGGGGGTAATTCTTGAACTATGTCTAGTACCTCCTTATAAGATCTGATTCACTTGAATATATCATCATAGGGGGAGTCTTCATGCTCATATGTTTTCATATTGCATTGATATAGGTGATTTCCCACAATTTGATATGTATCATGCCTTCTGAATTCGATGTCTACCAGTTTGACATCCTCTAAAGTTACAGCCTCTACCTTGGAATGGCCATAATTCAGCAATGAAAACCTTCCAACTTGTAAAGGGAATGTTGGCCAAAATTTCTTCTAAGATGTTTTTAGCTCTTTGCCATGCCTCCTGTTATTGTCTGGTAAGCCACTTCTCTGCACACTAGTTTGTCAGGCAAGAACTTTGGGAGAACGTGAGGGGAAATTGAGCATCCAAAAACCTTGATATAAGAGAAATTTTCTTCAATAAACCAATCTGCAACTGTTTTAAGGTTTCCCATAATTTGCTCTGAAATTTGTGGAGGTGGGTAACCATATAACGTTTGATGAAAAAGAATCACTACATTATGATAGATTTGATAAAATAAATCTTTGACCTTTTCCTCCCATAGTTTAGAATGATAAAAATGGATAGGTTTTGCACAGGTTGGGTTTCAGCTCCAATTCATCAATGGAAATGGAGTCATGTAGTAAATGGCATCCATGAAATATGCAGACATATAAAAAGGGTCTCGTTGGCCTTTTTACCTCACCATTTGATACTAAGTAATTTCTGTGGTTAAGTTATCTGACAGAATCTTAGCCCAGTCGAAAGTGAAACCCTTGGCTACCTCATGCATGATTGATACCCATTCCATCGGGAAATGAGTAGGGATTTTCCTTCCGAATATTCTACATAGCATCATGGATACATAGACCATATATTCATTTAATGGTGTTGTGGAATAAACACCATGGGAATCAGCTTGAAATTTCGTTGGAATTCCCCACCATGTTTTAACTATATCTGGGTAGGTTTGGTCACATTCTGCACATTATTTTTGTTGAAAGTCTTCTACGAATGTAGCATTATAAATATATTTAGGATCAGGGGACATTTTGTACATTACTTGGATGTTTTATGGCCTAAAAGAGCCGACAAAAACCTTTTGATGATTTGTGATGCTCCTGGTCTGCACATCGGTGTTCTCCAGAACCCAGCTTATCATGTCATTGTATGGCATGAGCTTCAGTCATGTATATATTTTATGAAGTTTAGACTTTGCTATAACTCTGAGTTTAGTTCTGAGCTTGTCAGTTGTTTCCTCTCCAAAATCATCTAGGCAATTTATGACTTTGCGTTCCAAGATTTCAAAAATATGCATCCATGACCTAATTGAATCTACAACATGTGGTGTGGTATCAGATAGGATGTCTGTGCTCGGATTTGAACCTTCACCGACCTCATCACTCTTCTTCAACATTTTCCTGGGTGCCATGATGACTATAATAAAATGTGAATACTTGTTACAGAGGAGAATGTGTAAGTTTTCCTTGAGTAAAACTTATTACTTTGCTGATAGTAAGAATGAAATTCGAAATAAAAAACTTAGATTTGCTTTCAGTTCGCATTAATTCGAGCGTGTTTTTACGGTTGATGATTTTTTTTTTTAATGAGGAGGGTACATCTGGAGATACGTACCTTACACTAGAAGATATTTTCATTGATCGATAATAAATATTACCAAATTTCCGCTTTTTGCGACCAGGAGTTTTGGATGTAACAACATTGAAATATCCCGAAATGTGAATGTGCGACATATCAATTTACATCGTTAATTTCATTTTAAAGTTAAATTAATCATGCTTAAGAACTCAAGGCTTTCAGGACCTCGGGTTTTAGGGTTTTTGAATGTAATGAATGGTAAACCCCGATTCCCGAAATGCGAAAAGATTTAGTAATATTAATCATGTTTATCTTTTTTAATTAATCGCGATTAATAAAGGCTTCATGACTTTGTGTATCAGGATTTTAAGTTGTCGTTTGAGGCAAAATTCCTAAAACTCAAAATTATGATAAGATTTAATTACTGTTAATTATTCTTAATCATTTAATTAACCCGGTTTAATTTCAAACTAACTTCATGACTTCGTATATCGGGATTTTGGGGTTCTTTACATGTTCGACTATTAGTATCGCGAAACCCCAAAACCTGACATTTTTTAAAAGGATTGTATTTAGCGATCTGAATTTTTAACGAAAGGGCGTCTCCATCACTTTTAAGAATTTTAGATCGTTGGATAAATCATAAATTTTATTAATGGTGAGACTCGAACGAGTTTTATTCTTAATTGAATGACAAAGAAAACTATATGTTTCAACAATTGTCATCTCAATAGGATACCTCTTTTTATTTAGGAGGAGAATAAACTCACTCCAAGGGATAACTCCCAAGACCTAGTTGGTTGATGAAGGAAGATAAGACAAAGGTAAAACCCACCCCTCTCTCTAGGTCATTCTGAAGGAAGAAGTCACTTGGTATTGTTTGGGTTTAAGGAGAAATTCAAGGTGAATGATACCTTCCCTTTATCAATGAAACAACAAACACTAGAATCAATGATATTGACGTTTCATTTTAGTGACTTCAAAACAAAGATATGTGCTACTAAAGACAAGCAAAGATACAATTATAGTAGCAACAATGTATCCATAAATTGCAAGTTATGATGACAACAATGATATAAAGACTTTGCAATTTGATAGTATTTTTTCACTCACAATTTCAAGATTAAAAGCATGTCAATAAATGACTTAAATGGTTGTCCAAACACTTATAAAAACATTAATTGATGATGATGAAAACAATAGAAACCACTTTAGAAATGTATTTTAATAAAGCAATAAGACAACTACTTCAACATCCAATGATTATAGTTTGCTTAGTACAAATGTTTAGTGGTTTTATGTATAGTTTGAGGAGTGTTAAGGGGTTGCAATGATGGCTGTAATAATAGTTACGACAGCAGCAACAGTCTCAAACAACTTCAGAAATATACACCTAGAACACTAGAAAAGGGAGGACTAAAACTTTAGGATGATAGTACCTAGGCAAATGCAATTTTTTTGGTTAGTATTTTGATTAAGGATGCTAAATATGGATGTAACAACAGTTATATCAGAAATAATATGGTTGTTAGTGTTAGTGAAAGTTTCAAGAAGATGTGTTGAAAGTTTGTTTGGTCTCATTCATCCACAAGGGTGTAAAAATCAGTGCCTTTTAGGGCTTATGGAGTCAATAACAGTAACGATATCACTTGGGAAATATAATAATGATAATGCTCAACTAAGGGAATAATTATATGCAATAGGTGTTGGAACTTCAAGGCCTCAAGCATTTTCCCCTTTTAAGGGAGGTTTTGCTAGAGAGTAGGCACTTCTAGGCCCTAACGTACCTTCCTTCCTTAGCTTTTTTGAAAGACAATTTAGTTGGTGAGAAGAATCAGATTACTAGAGAGATATCACTTTAGGGCTCTAATAATCAGTCTTATGAAAATGTACAATTCACAAGATCAAGCTAGTAGAATAGTTATAGAGAGAAAGAAGCATTTGTTGTTTCTGCCCTAGGGTTTAAACAAGCAATTTCATAATCTTAAACATGAAACAAGTAAATTTTACCACAAACATTCATAGCATGAATAAAAATGCCTATTTTCCACTTACTTCACTAAGAATAATCAAGTCAAAACCTAGTTGAAGACCATTCCACCATAAAAAATGCCAAAATACACTACCATAAAGCTCTCCCAAGAGGTGCACACTAGTTATTTCAGCCAATAACCCTCAAAGAGAGCGAAAATTTCAGACCACCACTTGTGTGTGATGAGTTATCATGATCAAAATGAATGTAATTAATGTTTATTTATACAAAACTTTGATCTTTAATTAATTTTAGGTCAAAATTAAGGTTGACCTAGCCAATTTACAATAAAATCCAATTTTGACATAATAAAAATTAATTAGCATCTAAAGACACCTCCAAGAGTGACATCATGCCCTTCTAGGGTGGCATTGAGGCCTAAAGGTGGAACGTTGAGCCTAAAATGTAGGACGCTTGGCCTCTAGAGGGCCCAAATGATGCCCACACGTGCGATTAATCTCATAAATGACTCCAAAAAGAAAACTCTAGTTCTAGATGACGTCTAGGGTCATGATGGTGACGTCTAGGGACCTTAAGGGCCAACATCCATGTGGAAGATCAATGTCCCCCCAGGTCTAGGTCTGCCAGAGTTCCTCTAAAGGAAACATCCTTCTTTTTTCTGGTGCAAATATTTAATTTATTCTTACCCCTAGCTGTAGTTACAACATCTATCTGTGGGCTTTAAGCCCCCATGAAGGTTCAAGCTAATCATTCCCTCATGTGTACCTATCCATCGGGCAAGGTCCTGCAACTACAACAAGTACTCCCTCCAAGTGTTCATAAGTCACATGGATCATAGCATATAAATCACATCAAATAATTAAATTACCCAAACATGTGCATCAAACCCCCCTTAACCCAAACAAATGCTCAAATATGTTATACAACTTGACAAGGTAGGTTTGTAGAAGGTATCAATGTTTCCTATTGGGATAACCTCTCTTAATTTGGGGGTGTTCCCCAGGTTGGATCCAATCAAATTCATGTAAGTGCATGAGGTGGCATAGGGTAAGTATTTGGGCATGGGGTGCATGTAAAAACAAGGAAATGCAAAGTCTTACCCGTGGGTCCCTTTGTAGAGGGTGAGCTACACCTTGTCATAAATGCAATTGTTTCCTATCCCATTCATTTCCTTTTATTCTTATCTTTATTTCTTTTGATCTTTTGCTTTCAAGGGAAAATTTGAGGGCCACTGTCCTGGCTTGATGACCATAGGTGGCAACATTATCCACAAACAATTCACATAAATGGGAAGGTTGGCTTGTGATGAGACGCCCTTTATCTTGGCTATGCCACCAAGAGCCACTACCCTGGTTTGATGGCCATATAGGTGGTAGTGTCATACCGCTACATACCCATGGTCATAATAGGTTAACTTGTGATGAGACCTCCTATCCATCAACTAGTACCTTGAATGTTTATGTATCTTATGGGTCCCATTTTCTTACCAATAATCTTTTCACTGCTTTCTTGGGGATCCCTGGTGAAGCATATCAAAGGTTTCAACATTGGATTTTAACTCTTGCTAGCTACTTTTATCCTTTGGGACTTTAGCCCCTTCTTCCCACAAGGTAAGTTACAACCCTTACTAGCGTAGCCAATCCCAATGCCCAAACAAGGATAGGGGAAATTAAAGGAATAAATATGGAAAGTGGTAAGTATGGAGGGAATGAATGATGACTTTTCACATACCCACCTAGTAGCAACCCATCCTAAAGGGAAACCAACTTACTAGGGCATCGTTTCATCCTTCTAGGTATAAATGAGGAAAAAAGAATAATTTCCAAGCAAATGTTATGAAATGAAGAAGGATTCAATACAACCTAGTCAAGTTGTTGAAAAATCAGAGTGATACATACCATGATACCTAGACTCATTACCTCATGGAGAAAGACCCACTTCTACTTCAGGACTAGGCTGGTGGGATGGATACTGCTACTAGTGATAAGTGGATTGCACTAAAGAAAATAAGGGCCCTCCAGGGCCATGCTCAAGTCAAATAGCTCTCAATAATTCATTTCTATAACCTTTGGGCCTCGAGACCACATCTCCTTAGTTATCCCTAGGCTAGGGGATAACAGGGAACATTATATGTATTATGCAATAATTTATAAGAAATGATATCACATGAAGGGGACATAAATTTAATATGTGATAAATATTTTATTAAAAATATGGCAGCCTTATTAATGATATATTTCTAGTGCAATATGTGAAGGTTGACACAAGATATACATGTATTACTAATTGACATGACACAGTATGCACAATTATTTTTGGTAAAATTATTAATACTAAATAGGGTGTTACATATGGTATCATAGCAATGTTCAATACACTAGGGCCTTTGACCCATTTACTATTGTGCACATGTTGATCCACATTTTTTTATCAAGTTGACATTTTCATTTAACCACCCATAGGATTTTTTTTTAATGTTTTGTTTATTTTCCTTTGTTCTCTTTTCCCTCCTATCAATTTTTTCCAACACTTGGCCATTTTTTCAAACAATGTAGAGCGGGATAGAAAAAGTATTAAGTTCACATGATCGTAGGTCTTCACATCTGTAGGTCTGCATTCATGCATTCTACATTTTACATAATTTACCTTCGCTTCCTCCATAATGCACCTTCACCTTTTTATACTTAGTCATTTAAAAAAAAATGTGGATGCAGAGCTAAGTGTCATCTATCAACTTTCTTGAGGCCCTAATTCTATAGGTTCGCAACCCCACATTCACTAAAATGCACCTCTCACTTGTCGTTCCCTAAATTGTACCTTTCTTCTCTTTTTCAACACTTAGCCAATTTTCATAAAAGTAGATGTGGAACTACACACCTCCCATAACCTTTTTCTTTGAGTCCCTAGGTTCGTAAGTATGGAAGTATGCATCCTCCAAAACACAACTTTTCAATTCGCAACACGACCTTTTTCAATACTTAACCATATTTTCAATCTCGATACGAACCTCCCTACCCTTCCTCATATACATGTCCATAGGTCTGTATTTACTTGTTATACATTTTTCACTTCCCATTCTTCATTTTTCACTTTCATACTTAACATTTTTCATTTTCCACGAATCACATCACCACATCCCATCACATTTATTGTCCCTGCCACATCAATTTCCACTTGTATAAGCATAATACCATTATTAAATTCACGACACATTCATTAATGCTTGCAATAAATCCAAATCTCATGTAAGCCAACAATATTAAAAGAAACATTTATGATTGATTGAGTTATCAAGGCAATATGTGGTGAAATTAAATGAAATCAAATGTGCCAAGTTGTAAGTATCGAGAGTAGTGCCACCTTTTTTCAAAAACAGAAAAGAATGTCAAGTAAGAAAAAAAAAATTGTATTGTGGGGATACACTACACACACTTGGACGTGAGGATCAAGAGTTCCAGTGGTCCATAGTATACAATTATTACAAGAGTCTTTCCCCAACCGAGAAGAAAACAAACTTAATTAGGACGTCAGGAGTAGCATTAGTAGGTTGTGTTCTGGAAGTGACAGACTTCAAAGAGGTTGTTCAATGGTGCACAAAAAACTTCATATTTCAAAGGAGAATAATCCAATTCTAGGGACATCAACCAATTTCTCTAGGTCCTTCAACATTCTTCAAAATGCTACGACTCCCTGCACCTACCATGCGATTCAAAAATGAAGAAGTCGTAGAGTTTTTGAAGCAGCACAAAGGAAGAGATATGTGTATGAGAAATTATTTGTAGGACCCAACCAATAACCCCGGTGCCTCCAGGATTTATGTAACTTCATTAAAATACCCATACAAAGAATTTGCATGGTTATTCATCCACACTATCGGTATGGAATCTACTATGTTCATATAAAGAAATGTTATATATGCCATGCACTATGACTTGCATGAAAAAGCCACTATTGATTGGGGTTATCTCATTTAAGTGAAATTTCTTTCCAATTGAATAACCTAAAGAACAATTGGAAGTTTTAAATGACTTCTTACCTCATTTTCGCCATCACTTATGGACATGTGTTTGAAGACTTACCAAGGGAAAGCATGTTGATTTTAAGATGGAACCATTTTATGCATTGTATTCAATCCTGTACAAACACAAAGCTCAATACAATTTTTACCCAGTTCATAACAACTTCATCTCAGAATTCAAAAAGTTTTTTTTTAGTCATAGGACATCGAGACTATCCCTGGAAGCAACTACCTTTATCTCCAGGAAAGGAACTTATGAAATGTTTGAAGAATTTGTTGTTATCAGATTGTTTGGTAGTGAGGAGAATCCTTTTCTTTTACCATTCTATGTATCAGATAAACTCTTTTTCGAGGAAATATGCATACAACACAATACCTAGGCCCATTTCTTCCATGATAAGAGGAAAAAAAAATTCATACCCCTACCATGGAAAATTGGGAAATTTACTGTGAAGCATATAACTCACCTTAACGAATTGATAGGACATCATGAACAATTGGGCTTAAAGGAAGCTAAATTTGTTTAGGGTTTTGACCCAGATAAAAACATTAATACACATATGGAATTAGTAGGGTACTCTTCACATTTCACTAATTTTGAACAATTTTAGGTGGGTGGCAGAGATAATTTAGATCTCCATGAAATTGCAGTTTACCAAGTTTCAAATGACACAAGAGAAATAAATAGCACTAATGAAGGTCACAAAAAACATGGAAATGAAGTGACAAATCAAAACCATGATTTTCCAACAATATCCCAAAGGAACATTCCATCGAGAACAAAGAATAAAACTAGTGGCATGGAGATCAGAAAAACATCAGTTGGAAGGTCAGACGATAGTGGAGATAAAGACCCACCTAGAAAAAATATTTAAAAACACATATTGAATATACTTATGGGAAAAGAAAGAGGAATACATCAACATCAAGGATAAGCATACCTAAATTCCAGGAGATTCCATGCACAATGGACATAAATGATCTCATTGGAGAACCTAGTTGGTCTGCACAACAATTATTGGAAACTAGGGAAATAGTTGATGCTACAATTACCCAGGAGAATAAAATATTTGAATAGGAGTTTGTTACTTTGCACCATGTAGCTTACAATCATGAGACTAAGAAATTGTTGTTGGAAAAAGTGAATACTAAGAATAAAAGGTCATCGGAAAGATGGAAATCTTCAATTGACTTTGATGGGGTGGCACCATAAAAAATTGCAGAATTCCACATGGAAACTAGAGAAGCTTTGTGACAATTTATTGATAATATGGAAAAAGAAAATTCAGAGTTGAAAAGGAGGATAAAATATTTATAAGTTTCTTTGGTACCAAGACCATTGTTTCTTGAAGATTTGAATTCAATCCAACCTATACTTGTTTTAGAAAATGCCCCAGAAAGTAGCAGAGAATATAAAAGCTCATCAAGCTTATTACAAGCTATAAGAAAATATGTTGGTGATGCCATACATAAGAGAATTGATATAATCCAAGAAATTTTTGATCTTTTCCAAAGTATTGCTAGCTTTTCATCCAGAATACACAATTTCAAAGAATACGTGCAAAAGGACTTAGAAAATGATGAAATTTTTTTCGGGGAAGTTATGAATACATTTTTAGCTAAGGGCTCGAGCTTAAGTGAATCCAATAGGAAGGAACACAAAATTCCTTCTCATTATTGGATGAGGGAGGTCAATGCATGTTGGATAAGAAGAATTAAAGAATTAAAGGAGATGATAAATGAAACTGATGTCTTGAGAAATAAAAAGTGTGATTTATTTCTTAAACTTGTGAATCTTACAAAGGAACTATATGGTCCCAATTTGTTTATGGATACCATGATTTTATCAAAATAATATTTAATGGGACAACTTGATGCATTAAAAGTAGCCTGGGAAAATGAATTTTCCAAAACTATAGAATTCTCTGAAGAGGAAGTTGAAAAATGTTTGGTTCGCTATATCAACATGAATGATGAAGTTGATGACACATTGCATCAATCAGAGATGGATATGAGGGAATTTGAAAATAAATTATTTGAAATTAAAACCAAGCATGGAATTATAGTGGCACCTTTAAGGGAATATATTGAGTGGTTTAAAAAGACATTAATCTGAATTACCAAACTAGAAAATAAAAAAGCAGTTACAACAGTTATGCCACCTCAACCACAACATGCATCTATAAAGGAATCAACTGCAAGTAAGTAAAGGTTATGAGTACTTTCCATCACAATGATTCAAGAAACGACCTTATTCCCCCTTTCTATCTTTTTCTTCTACAATCATTTGTCACATTGCCTTTATTTCCCAATATTCTGCAAAGATCATGCTAACCCTTGATTGTTTTCCTCCTATCTTCCAAGTCATTACTTTTTATGGTCTGTGGGAGCCCAATCTCAATCCTCTTTGAAGGGAGAATGCATATCTTATCTTTAAAGACATTTAATTTGTATTTAAAGACTTATATTACTTTTTTGAGAATTCTATAGAAGTACTTGGGATGATATATTATTTTATTCTCGAATACTTTGATTTGAAGCTTGAGTTTCCAAATGTTTTATCCATCATAATATTTTCGGTGTTTAATGGAATGATCATTTAAAGTTCTCTTATATTTGTGATCCATATTTCTTGTCTCTTTATTGTGGATACCTTTTACTATCTTGATGAATGTTGTGATGAAAATGCAAACTTATTATTTATTATACTCATTTGGTTCATTTACATTGTGAATATTGTATATATTTGGTTTTCTTTTAAAGGTACATGGTCCCAATCTCAGGTTTTGTTTTGAATGAGAATTTTAGCTTTTAACAAGGTCTAGTCCTTATCATTTTTTTTTTTTTTTTGTTCATAATAAAAAGAGGAGTAACACCTATATAAAAATGCAAGGGGCTTCATATATTTGTGATTTTGGTCTTGAGATCTTAAAACAATCTTTTAGATCAACAACACATTACAATTTTATTATTATTTATTGAAGAAAATGAAATTCAAATTAATCAAATTCAAATTTACTTCTCATATCAAGTAACATGAGTAAAATAAAAAGGAAGGGAATGAAAACCAAAGGAGGAGGTCCACATCTACCTCTACCACCACTTAGACCTCCACAATCGTCGCTTAGGGAAGAAGAACATGGTCAAGAACTAGGACATATACTTACTAGAGAAGTGATCATTATGATGAATTCATTTCAGAGGATGTCTAGTGTGCTAATGAAAATATTGAAAAGAGAAGAAAGATGAGTCTTGTGCATGGTGAAGAATCACAAAATCTTTCCTGTAACCATGCACATAGAGAGCTAGAAAAGGTGAAATTTCTAAATTTTTGGGGTTCTACAAATGGACATACGGTTGAAGCCTAGTTGGAAAAGATGGAAATGTGTTTTTCTTTGAGGTATTACACCTTGAATATCCATGTACATATGGGCATATTCTGACTAAAGGGAAGTGTCTTACTTTGGTGGCATACCCTATTGCCATGGTTGGGAATGGATGTATCTAAAATTTCATGGGAATGGTTTGAGGAACATTTTAGAGAACATTACCTTTTTGAGGAATTTATTGAAATACAAATAAATGAGTTTAAATCAGTAAGACAAAACAATAGAACAATACCTAAATATGAGGTTAGGTTCATGGAATTGTTGAGATATGCACTACATCTGAACACAAAAAAGTTGTAGGTCAACAAGTTTATGTATGGCCTAAACTATAAAATTAGATCTAAAGTGAGGATATTGATGCTTCATAGTTTCCATGAGGTATCTCAAAGGGCTATAATATTTTAGGAGGAGCTTGTGGGTAGTCGTTATTTAATACCATTGACACCTTTAGGTACAATGGATAGATATAAACATCACAATTATCTAGTACATTGATACCTACAACAGAATGAAGGGATATCTCGAGAGAACCGGTGATGAGTACATAGATATGATTGACTGGTAATTATAGGCCACCATATCAACCACCAACACAACATACTTGACCAACAAAATAGATGAGAAAACCTACTTTTTCCCAGTCGAGAAGTTAGAGCCAAACACCTAAGAGGGGGTGCTAGATATGTGGAGGACCACATTTTCAAAGAGAGTGTTTGTGTGTGTAGAAAAGAGTTAGTCAATTACAATGGATGATTTGGGTAAATCTCATCAGATCCATGCTACAATGAACAACCACCAAGATGGGGATCAATCCATTGTACTGGAGACATCAAGTAAGAGTAATAATATTAGTTTTTCAATATTGATAAATCCAAGAGAAACATAAAATTTAAATTCTTATAATGCATTGTTAAAATCAAAGATGATGGCAATAGATCAAGAAGAATTTTGCAAAGTAGAGATGGCTTCCAGAATTAAGTTAGAAGTAGGGAATTTAGCTAAGAATCATGATATTAGATTAGATGTATGTGTAACCTTAGTGTCATTGTATTAAATTATTTTGGGATATTATGATATAGTAATAGAAATGGACTAGTTAGAGAGTCATGAAACAATATTAGACTGTAAGAATAGGAATCTTTGTTTTGTAGTTGACACAATTCATAAAATAATTTTAGATGGGATGAATGGCAGAGTGTAAGTAAGATTCATCTCAACATTAAAACTAATTAAAAGTATGAGAAAATGGTGTAAATTATATGTCGTAACAACTATGAACAAGAAGGAGGATATAGTGAGTTTGGAACAATTCCCATTATTGTCAAAGTTTTCAGAGGAATCACCTGGATTTCCACCTAAAAAATAATTGGAGTTCACAATTGAACTTAAATTTGGAATGGAACCTATAGAAAAGGATCCTTACCATATGATGACTCCAAATTTATGAGAGTTGCACGTGCAACTCAGGAACTTCTATATTTTGGATTTATGTGTCTAAGTATATCACCATCAGGATTGATCACCAATGATATTTTTAAATAAGAAAGATTTATCATGGAGACTTTCTATCGACTATCGATGGTTGAACAAAGTGACAATAAAGAATCAATACATGTTAACTACAATTGATGGTTTATTTTATCAAATGAAAGGAGCTAAAGTATTTTCTAAGATAGATTTAAGATCAAGATATCATCAATTGAAAATAAAGGAATAAGATATTCCTAAGACTACATTTAAGACACAATCTAGGCATTATGAATTTGTAGTTTTACCCTTTGGATTAACGAATGCACCAGGAGTATTGATGAGCTTAATGAGTATTTTGATAGTACCTTGATAAGTTTGTACATGTATTTTTGAATGATATTTTAATATATTCTCATCCACGAGAGAAGCATGAAGAACATTCAAGAAAGGTATCACAATGTATTAGAGAGCACAATTTATAAGGAAAACTTTATAAATGCTCGTTTTATGAGTCAAAGATTCACTAGTTGGGACATATAATTTTCAAAGAAGGAATCACCGTAGAAATGACAAAGAAAGAAGCAATTGTGGAATGGTTGGCACTCATTAATGTACTTGAAGTACGTATTTTTATGGGTTTGACAAGATATTATAGAATATTTGTGGAAGGTTTTTCAAAGATTGAAAATCCTATTACTAATTTACAAAAAATGAATAAGAAATTTATATGGAAAAAATGGTGTAAGGAAGCATTTCAAAAACTTAATAAATTATTGAAGACAACTCCTATTTTGAAGGTATCAGATATGGATCAATATTTTGTTGTATGTATGGATGCGCCAATGGAAGTATTAGGTGGAGTACTAATGTAATAAGGAAGAGTTATTACTTATGCTTTAAGAAAGATTTGACCACATGAAAAAATTACATGATGAATGGTTTGAACTTGCAGTGATAATTCACACACTAAGAATTTGGAGGCATTATTTAGTTGAAAGGAAATTTGAGTTGAAGATAGATCGTCACGAACTTCAAAACATATTTATGTAGAGTAATTTGAATGTCAGATATAGGAGATGGTCATAATTACTAAGAAAGTATAATTTTGATGTATCATACATTAAAGGAAAAATAAATAGAGTGGTGGATGCTTTGAGTTGCAGGCCACGTGTGTTCTCAATTATGTTATTAAAGATGAATTTACAAGAAAAGATATTGAAGTTACAATTATATGACAAATGGTACAAAGAAGTTAAATTGGAACTAGAGAATGAACTAATGAGAATTTTGAAATATGAAGGATATGCCTCAGATGACGATGGATTACTATGATTTTATTAAAGGATATATGTACCACTAAACAAATAAATTTGAGATTTGATATTTATTTTTTTGTGTGTGTGTCTGGAGGAATCAACAACTAGTTGGGCATGTGCTCGCGTTACACGTGGCCGTGTTATCCAACCGCTACCACTATAACCTCCAGGTGTGCCCACGATGCCCCTTACGTGGCACACAAGGTAAGTCAGGGGGAATTGAGCTCGAAACCTCATGGAACTTCATTTTCACGGCACTTGCCAATTGAGCTGCCCCCCGGGGGGCAATTTGAGATTTGATATTAAAATAAGCTCATAGAAAAATTTATATGGTTCATAGAACAATTTAGATGGCTCATCCAAGAGTCAAGAAAATGAATGCATGCCTAAAACTATTATTCTTTTAGAAAGGAATGCAAAAGGATATAGTTAATTTTGTAGCCATATGTCTTGGGTGTCAACAAGTGAATGATTAACATCGACATAGGGAAATATTGTTACAACCACATGTGATACCAAAATTGAAATGTGAAGTGATTTTGATGGATTTTATTGTTGGATTACCCATGACATCGAGAAGACACAATTCTATATTTGTGGTAGTAAACACTTTGACCAAAAGTACACACTTTATCCAAGTAAATACTACTTTCCAAGAATTGGATATTGAAAGGGTGTTTATTAACAAGATAGTAAATTTACATGGAATTCCAAAGAAGATAATCTCAGAAAAAAGGTCAATATTTATGGGAAGATTTTGGACGAGTTTCCAAGAAGCATTGGGAACGTAACTTAATTTCAGTAAAACATACCACCCAAAGACTAATGGATAGAATAAAATACTAAATCAAATATTGGAAGATATGTTATGTATGTATGTGATGGATCAACAAAAATGATGGGAAGAATTTTTACCTCTTGTTGAATTTGCATAAAATAATAATTATCAAAGTTTGATAAATATGGAACCATTCAATTTTTTTGTATGGTAGACCATGTAGGACATCTCTTGGTTGGGATATATTAGAGGATAGAGTCATGGTTGGACTAGAATTAATTTGAGAAATTTAATAAAAAATGAAAGTGATTAAGGGAATATTAAAGGAAACACAAGATAAACAAAAGAGTTACGCGGATGCACGTAGATTTCATAGAAACTACAAACTCAGGGACAAAGTATTCTTGTGGGTGAGACTAAAAAAGATATCAATTAAGTCTATTAAAGGAGATAAGTTGTCACCATGATATGTGGGACCATTTTAAATTCTTGAAAGAAAGGAATTGATTTCCTATAGTCTTGCATTTCCTTCATCATTAGATCATATGCATGATGTTTTTCATGTGCCTGTGTTACATCATTATATTTTAGATCATTCTCAAGTGATTGATTTGAGTTTGTTGCACATGTTGGATGAAGGGCCTTGATGGCAAAACCCATCCACATTTTAGACCAACGTACTCGACAACTTTGATGTCACTTGGTAGATCAAGTAAAGGTCTAATGGAGTATTTATAGTCCCAACTCCACTACATGGGATGATGCAACTAAGATTAATAAGTAGCTTCCATACTTATTCTAAAACTTTAGGATGAAGTTTCATGAAAAGGGGGTGTATGTAGTACCCCATTTGTTCCTACCTATTTGAAAAACTAGATGTTATTATTTGAGGGAATTTTTATAAATGAGCCATCTTATCAACTTGTACTTTGATGATGGAACTCAAACTTTTAATTATCTTATTTATTTTAAACTATGATTTTGAACGGGTTCATTACATGTTTATATGATGATATGGACAAATTAAATGTGCACTGATATGACACAAATGAGGTTTTCAATTCATATGGTTATGAAACATTAAAATGAAAAGGTTGGATACATTAACTTGTAGATGCTACTAACAATTTTCCTAGTGTGATAGGAAACCATAACTATATATTGACATTTTATTGCATTAGCGTACCCAAAAATGTCATATAATTAATGTTATGCTTTGATTGTGATTATGGAATTATTTTATCCATTGATTGTTATGTGTGTAGGCACATGGAATATGCTTTCCAATTGATCCACATATGGGTATTGTTGGAAAATCAAGCATTGATGGTTCATCACATATCTCCTGGGTTCAGTCGATCGAGAGGTCGACCTACATCTAGATAAAGTTGGTTGAACAATCGACCAACACACTACACCAATAGTTTGAGTAGTCGATGTTCTTGTCGGTTTGATAATTGACCAGCAGTCGAAGATAGTCGGGCGATGGATCAAGCAACCTAAAATTCGACTACGAGTTGGATGCATAGGCGGTCGGGTAAATCATCCTTGTCGAGTTGACTTGACAGAGTAGATTTGGCAGATTCAACTCTAACAATCGATAGTTACATGTGGAAAAGATCTTCCAAATTCTATGGAATTTGGCTAGATATTGAGACTATAAAAGCTGACCCCTTGGGTCATTATCAATCCTAGAGATTGTGAAATAGATCATGCAGATCAAGATGTACAACATGCACTGTGATGTTTTGATCACTATGCACTTTGCTTAAGTGTTGTAATAGTGTCTTTAGACACCACCCTTTATCTTTGATTTTTTTTATTCCTCTTTGATTATCCGCAATATTGTGTTCTCTGTTTCATGTCATGTTCCACCCTATTCCCCAATATGGTATCATAGTTGATGGTTTAAAACATGGACCTGTTATCTGCAAACCTTGTTGAGTTAAATATGTTGTGTGATTAACTCTGGGTCGGTGGTTTGTTGATTGGAACTTATTGAAACAGACCAATTTTTTTCTAGATATTGAAAATGGATTCAAAGATTGATCATGTTGTTTTGAATGGATCAAATTATGCAGTATGGGAACCAAATATGAAAATCCTACTGAAGAGAAAAGGACTGTGGCAATATACGAATCTTGCGATTCAATATCCAATAGATGAACATGGGAAGTTTGTTGTTGATGGAAAGAAGAATGAGGATGTAGAGGTCATTATGACCTACATCTTTTGTGAGATTCAATTTCACCTTAGTGCAATAAAATTCCTTCAAAAATTATGGAAGAAGCTAAAGTCATTGTTTGACCGAGTCTAAAAGAGCCACATCATGAAATTGGAGAAAGAGTTGATCTCTCTCGATCCTCATTCCTTTGAGAGAATGGAGGGATATTTGGTGTGTGTGAAATAAATATAGTTGAAACTGGGTGGATGTGGAAAGAACTATTGGAATAAAGATGGACAACTATTCAAACTGGTCCCAATGAACTTGAGAACACCATTAGACGTGTTCCTGTCGACTTTTTGCACCATATGGCAAGCAAAGAAAGAAGATGGTAATGATTACACATTTGAATATTTATGTGGTATTTTGAATATTGATTAACACAAATTTATTGAAGAAGGAAATATGGGTGGTAAACGTCAAACCCAATTTCTCAAGGGAAAGGGAAATATAGATCCTAGGGATAAAGTATTCTTTGATGCCTCTACACAAAAACTTGCATATCACAACTAGAAACCTAATGGGAAGACATATGCACCTCAAGGTAGTCGAAACAAGAAGACATGTCAGTACTATGGAAATACTAGACATGTGGAAAAAGTATACTTTAAAAAGAGAGATTGTTTAGAGGAGAAGGTTAAATGTCTTAAAGGAGGTGTGTTCATTGTATGTCGACCCATTGATAATTTTACCTTCCAAGTCAGAACTTATCAGGCCTTATTGTCTCACTCTTTGCAAATGAATGGGTAGTCGACTCTAGGTGCACTCACCACATGGCTAAGTATGTGTAACACCCTATTTCCCCCAGTCTGTAAAAATAACTATACTGGCCAAGTATTGTGGCAAACTCAGAAATGTGAATGTGTGACGTGAATGGACCTTGTGAAAAAGGTCGATGAATGTGAATGATATTATAAATATATATATTGCATGACTGTTGAGAGGGGGATGTGATGAAAAAGAGACCATGATGGTTGAATAAAGGTGGTGGAAGGCACCTAGAATGGTGGCATTAACTTCCACTGAAACCAATACCGTATTTGGACTTCCCTGGCCCAGAGAACCAAAAGTGGCTCGCTGGCCCCGAATTAAATGACTCGCCAGGTTGGTAGGTAAAGGGCTCCTCATGAGTAATGAGGGATGGGGCTGAACCACCCATCCGTAGAGTCCTTAGACCTGACCATCGCGAGGAATATCATGCCACACGCAACCTCGTCGAAAGGAGAAAATGCAGGAAGAGTGTGGGATCAAGGGGCAGATGCAAGGGAAAGAAGAAAAAAAAATCTGGAAAAATACAGAGTGAGTGATAGTGGAGAAGAAGGAGAGTGACCTTCATTCTCAGTCACTGGCAAATAGAGACTCAGTCTCGAAGCATCGTGGTCTCAGCTCGGGGGTGGCTAGTGGTAAATCCATTGGGAGTCGTTGAGCCTACTATTGGGTGGAAACGAGCACCCCTCTCAACAGTTGCAATCACATCTGGTGTTATTTCTGATAAGTGTTTTACATATTGCATATTGAAATGCATATTCTGGCATTTATCATCATCTTGCATCTTGAAATTTATATGCTTACATGTATGCTCATAGTCTGTGTAGTTTATGAATGGTTTGAGTATAAGACTGTCCATGTGGTATTTTAATCAGAAATGGTGGTTGCATGATTTTATTGGAAGGACCACGTATGGCTTATGTTTATATATATATATATATATATATATATATATATATATATATATATATATATATATATATATATATATATATATATATATATATATATATATATAT
>JZKD02S1636974.1:182035-227814 GCA_000966675.3 Picea glauca
TATATATATGCATATTGAATTAATTCAGACTTCAAGTCTGTTCTCGGGAAATCTATACCCTTATCCATCTCAGGTAATATCCTGGATAGATCTCCCCATAGATAACCCTTCTTGGAAAGCTTACCAAGAACCTGAAAAAGGATTTGAAGGCACAAGTCTTAGTAACCATGTTCGAGGAACAATGATCCTCTTGAAATCATGAGATGGCAGCATAGGGATAAGTATTGATCGAGGGATGAGATCCTGTCGAAAGATCTACGATCATTCACAACCATTAGATTGGAGGAAGAAATGAGGATGTTAAATGCCTTAACCCTTTTCCTTTATCTTCGTGAGTAGTGAAGAAATCGGGACTGTAGATCCCCAAGGTCCATGTGTTTATCTGGACCGTTGGCTTTTCCATGTCCAGGGAGTAGCGGGAGAGTGCACAGTGCGGGATAGATCTGAACCATCAGATCTTAGTTATAAAAAACTCGACAACTGTTGGATCTGTCAGGAGATGCATGAGGGTTAAGCCCTCGTGAACAGAGGCGAAAGTCTCGAAAGAGGAGTTGGTATCGGGATTTCAGAAGTCTCGAAGACAAGAGATCGCGACACTCCATGGTGGAAGTCTCGAAATAGATCTAGACCTTCTGATTAAGGGAGAACACGCGTCGTGAGATCACCCATTTTGGGGATTCGAACATCAGGGAACAAAAGAGGAAGGTGATCATTTTGACCTCACACCTGGCGAAGTCCCGAAACAATCTGGACCGTCCATCCGTGGAGGACACGTGGCGAAGATCGAGAGTCCATCGATATTTTGGATATAGGGGATTTGAATTGACAGAGAATCTGTGTCACTGGGGGTCGCAAGTCACGAAATCACAGAATGACAAGGACCATCCATCTGAGGGAGGACATGTGGAAGCAATCTAGGATTTCGGGAGATTCCTGAAAGGAAGAGTCCATTGGGATTTCGCAAATCGGGAATTCAGGAGTCCCGTTGACAAGAGGTCAGGCTCTCGTATTCATAAAATGTTGGTTGTGGAGCCTGATTATCTTCCTGATTCAAAGGTCCTTGCTTTCAGCTGTGTTTATACCCCATGAAGTATTTACACCCCAGAAGTATGTACACTCTTCCACGCGGGGGAGTGCAGAGGGGGGGTACCCCCTCTGCGGGGTCTGGGGGGTCCATCCCCCTGGCTGGGGGGTCTGGGGGAAAGCAGGCCCCCAGCGGGGGTTCGGGGGTGAAGCCCCCGAAGCAAAAATTTCCTTGTAAAAGTATATTTTAATTTCATTGTAAATCTGGACCATTCATTATAAGGTTGCAGATCTAATGGTAGAGATTAAGTTGGGTTTTTTTGCCCTAGAAGGCAACCTCTTTTATGAGGGAAATGTATTGCGGCTATGGATGATGGTGAATATTGTATTCTAAGAGAGGAGACTGTGAGAGAAAGAAGAGGAAGTTATAGCAGGTTTTGTTGTAGGTTGTATCCCTTCATTTGTTGGATAATAATAAAGGAAGGACCTGGCAATTTCTCTGGTGAACGTAGCCCACACTGGGTGAACCACATAAATCTGTGTCTCTCTTGTATTGCGTGTCTTCTGTGTATTGTTTCTGCATTTGTTTTGTTTGATTGCTCCGTGGTCTTTTTTTTCTAACATAAAATCCTGAAAGAAATAGGACGGAGGTCTTATGAGGAATGGTCACCTGGATCAGGGCATAGCCAGGAGGGCTAATGTGACAAAGGCCATTTTGGGAAATAAAAAATAGGTAATTCAAGAGTCCCGTTGATAAGAGGTCAGGCTTTTGTATTGATAAGTCCTGAAGAGAATAAGATTGTGGTATTATGAGAAGTGGTGATATGGACCAAGGCATAGCCCAAGGGGCTAATTGCTAATCAAAGCCTCTTCGGCATTTCGGCATTTTGGGGTTTGCAAAGTCGAAAGACTCGGCTCGCTTAAATCGCTGAGTCATGAAATGCGAAAGGGCGCCTAGTTTTTTTGCCTATGATCATGATCAACGATCTCATGGAGGTGGGAAAAGGGGGAGAGCTAGCCTGTGCTAAGCCCCATACGATTTCGGGGATTCTGTCCCTCGAGAAAAGGCAGAAAATTTATTATGTCGTAGTGGGTGTGTGACAGTATGCCTCATTTTTCGCGTGGTTGGATGAAGCTAAGTAGATTAAATATATGTTGTTGATGATTTTTCTCTTGATGTTGTTGGTTAAGGTGATGTTCCTTGTCGATATAGGAAGATTGTCGATGTCTATAGTGTGCCAAATATCAGTTCCAATCTGTTGTCTTTTGCTTAAATAACATACACATGTAAGATTATGGAATTTTGGCTATATTTGTTCTATGTTCATGATTTGAAGAAAGGGAAGTCGATTGTCGCCGATGGGATTCTCAACCCCATGGATCATTTGTACAAGTCCCATGACACAACTTGATCTAACACTAAAACAACTACACATGTTTCTCACACCAATGAGAGAATTCTAATTTGGCATGGGAGGCTTAGACATTTGAATTTCTAAAGTTTGTAGGCACTAACAACTCAGAACATGGTTGCTGGTTTTCCAAAGGTGTTTCCCCCTAAAGGAGTTTATAAGGTTTATATGCTTGGGAAGCATCATCAATCACCATTTGACTCTAGCAAAGCATGGAAAGAACAAAACCTACTAGAGTTGGTTCACAGTGATGTTTGTTGCGTCAATCTACCTTCACTGGCAGGTGCAAGGTACATTTTTAATTTCATTGATGATTTCTCTCACTTTACATGGGTTTATTTTATGAAGAATAAGAACCTTGTATTTGAGAAGTTTAAAGAGTTTAGAGCCTTTGATAAAAATAAATGTGGTTGAGCCATCAAATGCTTGAGATCAAAAAATGGTGGTGAGTGACGCAGACCCCCGACCCTCGGGCCGAGATCCGCTCACAGGATCGTTCTAATCTCCATGAGCCAAAGCGGCTCCTTTGGTTCCTCTCTGAAACCCCATGAAGAATCTGATCCACAAGTCCTTATGAAACCCCACCTGTGTGAACGAGAACTAGGTACGAGCTTCACCCTCACATGACCATAACTGGGTCTTCGCGCGGGCACCTTTCGCAACTCGCAACTCGTGAGTTCGTGGGTCAAAGACCCTCGACTCCTCTTTTCCAAACTTCTGATAGCCGATATGACGATACGGGTATAGCCCCTTCTTTGCTATCACCTCTATCAGGAACCACTAGCTAGGTCTAATATCTAGAACCTCTCGCTACTCATGACTTCGTGAGTTGAAGGTTTGAACCTCCAGGCCCTTATTTTACGAGACTCCAAGATGCGAAAGTCAAAGGAGATTTGACCCCTTTAGTAATTCTCATGGCTCACAACTTCACGACTTGATTTGTTGAGCCTTTGTGCTCCTTTTGTATGAGAACCCGAAGCACAAGAAGTCAACAGCGTGTTGACTCCCTTCCCAGGTGACGCGTGTCCTCCGCCTGTCACCTCTTCTATCTTTCCTCTGGCGTTTGTTTTTAAGCCACCTGTCAACTATGTGGCCCACCTATCAGACATGCCACATGTTCGCGCAAGCCTCGGTGCTCAGTACTTTGTGACTTCCACAATCAAAAGGAAGTTCCTCCAAACCCCGAACCTCTGATAGGTAAAAAATTGGCATGCCAGATCTCACAGCTCTCCTTCCTCCTCAATCAATGGTTCAGATTTCATCACGATCTCATGACTCGAGATTTTGTAGAGAAAAGGCCTCTACCTCCCAACTCACAATACCTAAATTCACGAGATAATCCTGATCCCTACCACCTATCCTCTAGAATGGATGGTCCTGACCCCTTCAATATTTCATGGGTCAAGAGTTTCGACTCCTTCCCTTTGTATCTATTGGTAGCTGAAATTATGAAATAAGCCTTTCATTCCCCTCTTCTCATACGAGGGTTAAACCTCGTGTAGTTCCTCCCAGATATGATGGCTATTGGCTATCTGTCTGAGCTAGATATGACGACCTAGATCTGTTACTCCCTTGTGTGCTCTTTTTTTGTTGCTTGTACACGAATCCAATGGTCCAGATCTCTTCCAGTGCTTGAATCGACGACAACTATAGCTCCTTCCTGAGCTTTTCTCTTCTTCCTTCCTTGGAATATTTCTAAGTATTGAAGGTCTCAGCCTTCGTTCTCTTCTACGAAGCCTGTCTCCTTGGCTCTCACCTGTATTTGAAGGATGTTGTCCCTCTTGAGCTTTGTCAAACTTTGAACCCTCCAAAGGGTTTCTATACCTCTACGCTCCTTGCAGCTATTGCTCTATACGCAAAGGCACTCTTCCTCCTAAGCTTTTTCCTCCTTGAATCCTTAAAGGATTCTTCGACCTCCGCACTCCTTGTAGGGTCCCTACACACACAAAGGTGCTATCCATCCTGAGCTTCTCTGTTGCTCAGACCTCTAAGGGACTTAACCCTTTTCTCTCCCTCAAATGGAGACTTGGTGCCCCTCTTAGCAACCACTTACTCAAGCAACTCCTTGCTAAGCCTGCAGGGTGTTTAGTAACCCTATGAAGGTCCTTCTATGACACTTCTCATGTTCCAGAAATCAAAAGAGTTCTTCCTGTGCACTACTTGCACTAGCTCGATGCCCTCCTGGTAGAGATTCTACAGAACCTCAGACATTCTATCTTCTCATTGAACTCGAAATAGAGTTCTCCTCCTCAATGCAACTTGTGCATCTGCTCAATTCTCACTTGGAAGAACTCTCATAGAATCCTTAGTGATTCTGGTTTCCCTTTGAATTCATAGTAGAGTTCTCCTATGCACTATATGCACCTGCTCGATGCCCTCCTGGCAGAGATCTAAAGAACCCCTCAGTGAGTCTATCTTCTGCTGTGATTTCCTTTGCACATTCCTACCTCCAAGGTGTTCAACAACCTTGACATTTCTCCTTGAGTCAATGACTTCAGTTGGTGCACCCTCCTGGCACATCTTCGTCCAAATTCCACAAAATTCAGGAGTGCATCTATGCACTGGCTTTCAGTTTCCACATCATTTTGTCACATCCTCTTGGCATGAAGCCTCAAACAACCCCAAACCTGAAATCAAAGAATCCACAGATAGCAGAACCTATCTATCCCTGCAAATGCATACCTTACCATACATCTACATCATATAAAGAACACACAAAGACATTCATAAACACATAAAGACACACAGAAACTCATGCAGAAAATCTTCTCTTTATATTAATATGAAATGCCTCCTTTACAAGGTGTTCTTGAGCTCAGACTTTGATAGAGTCTCATCTCCTTCTCTCCTGTTCTCTAACTCTTGCAGAGCTCTCCTCTCCTCTCTATTCAACTCCTAACATAAGATCCAAGATCTTTTACATGAGGGGGCTCTCTCAGCTCTTCCCTCCAAGCTACCTACCTTATTCAATTACATTAAATCTACATTGAATGGGTTGTCTAGTCCAAATCGGAGCTAGATTCAGCCTTATAATCATTAAAGGCCTTCTTTAACTACAACTTGCTCAAAGGAACGGCTTTGGCTCTACTAGCCTTACAAACATTTAATACAAATTCCAAATTCAAAATTTGAAGTGAGAGGGTTGTGCCTCTCCTTCTTCATTGAATGTGCATTGTGTTGGATGGTTGGTTGGCACATGGCTGGCTTGGGAGTGATGCTCCTGCATCATACTCCTCTACTGCAAAAAATTCATGAGCTCCAACTCATGATCTCCCCAATGTCATTGTTGAAATCCTCCTATATCCCAAACAATCCTCTGGAGTTGTTCATCTGCTCCATGGCTCTTTTTCTATTATTTCTTCCACTACTTTGTTGTTGTTTTTGTCTCCCTTATGATTAGCTTCCCTTCACTGGAAGCTTCTGTTGATCTGACCATTAGCTTTCAAATATACTCAATCACCTCGTCCAGCTTCTGTCCTGGATGGCTCTATCTTTGCAGTATGCTCAACTTCATTTCTTCTCTGCAAATGGGTAGATCATCATGATCTCCCATTCCATCTTATCCATCCCTCATGGCCTTAAGTTTCCACTCTGCTACAAATTTCATCTCTGCAGTCTCACCACTGAACTGTTGTCCAACTTCCTTATGTGGTAGTGTTGTTGTTGCCATTTCTCCTGCTAGCATGTGTCCAACTTCTCCCAGCTGCTTCCCAGGCTAGAATTTTCCCTCATCTTCTGCTGCATACCTCGGTACTGCAGTCTTCATCACCTGTTTAGCTCCCTAGCTGAAATATCTGAGCGATTCCTCGGAATGCTCCTCTTCAATTATCTGCCTAACTGTCTGTTCATGGTAGTCATCTGTTGGCTCAAGATTGTTCAGCCAATCCTCCAGCATCTCCAACTCTGTCTCCCATGGAGTGATCAAATTATCTCCATGCTCTTCTCTTGTTGTCAGCTTCAGTGTTGCAAGTGTCTCCTTTTCAGCTTCCTGGATGAAAATGTTGAGCCATTCCTCGGAATGCTCATTTCCTTTTTCTTGGGAAAACATTAGTGTCTGCTCCATTTCTTCTTCCATGACAGTCCCTGCTGGTTGTCCTTCTCCTGTTCTTGCATCTACAACACAAGTTTTAGCCCCAACTGAGCTAAGTGGCAAGAATATTTCAATTCCTCCAATGATCAGAATGCCCTTCTAATCCTTCTCCTATGTCAGATGTCCTTGCTGATATGAACTCAACTACTCTCCCTTGCCCTCCTGGCAATATGGTATTTCTCTGCTGCCCCCTTGGCAGTCTATGAGATCCTCAGATCTCATCTTATTTCCCACCTGGCAATATGAATTTCTAGTCCTGCCCTCTTGGTAGTCTATGAGACCCCGCAATGATCTCACCTCATTGCCCTCTTGGCAACATGAAATTCCCCTATTGTCCTCCTGACAATCTATGAGATCCCGCAACGATCTCATCTCATTGCCCTCTTGGCAATTGGAAATTTTTGTTCTGCCCTCTTGGCAGTGCTTGAGATCATTTTGTGACCTCAACTCATCCTCAGCATCACTAAGATTTCTCCCAACTTCTGGTTCACACACCTGAACCATCTCCTTCTCATCATTCCTGAGGCTTGCAGCATGCCTCAACCACATTTTCCACAACCTCCACTATCTTCTGGGCAACATCTCCTTGACTAGCCATTTTACCTTCGTCTTCATGGGCCATTCATATACCCAATGTGATCTTGCATCCTTTTGCATCTACAGTGCAAGTTCCTCCATCCTCGCTCTGATCTCAGCGAGCTCTTTATCCACCTTAGCTTTGCTCGGCTGGTGATGGATCTTCTTTCCATCGCGTCGATGCCCTTGAATAGCCATTTTCCTTCCTTCTGTCTACCCTCCAGAAAAAACTGCTGCTGTCACTCTGTAACCCTGAGTGCTTCCAGTGTCCCCTTTAGTCCTCCTGACTGTCTATTTGACTATTGCACACCTGCAAACAATCACCACAAAGTTCCAATACTCTGCCTTCCTCTTGCCTGTCTCTACAAGTTGCCTTTGATAGAAAAATGACATGCATCAGAGTATTCTCTCTCCTCCTACTTCCTCTTCCTACAATACACAGACAGAATCGAGCTTTGATACCACACTGACACAGAACCCCGACCCTCGGGCCGAGATCCACTCACAGGATCGTTCTAATCTCCTTGAGCCAAAGCGGCTCCTTTGGTTCCTCTCTGAAACCCCATGACGAATCCGATCCGTAGGTCCTTCTAAAACCCCACCTGTGTGAACAAGAACTAGGCGCAAGCTTCACCCTCACATGACCACAACTGGGTCTTGGCGCAAGAGCCTTTCGCAACTCGCAACTCGCGAGGTTGTGGGTGGAAGACCCTTGACTCCTCTTTTCCAAACTCCTGATACTCAAGATGATGATATAGGTATAGCCCCTTCTTTGCTAGCACCTCTATCAGCGACCACTGACTAGGGTTAACAACTAACACCTCTCACTACTCGTGACTTCACGAGTTGAAGGGTTGAACCTCCAGGCCCTTCTTTTACGAGACTCTGAGACGCGAAAGTCAGAGGAGATTCGACCCCTTCAGTACTTCTCATGGCTCACAACTTTGCGACTTGAGTTTTTGAGCCTTTGTACTCCTTTCTTACGAGAACCCGCAGCATGAGAAGTCAATAGGGTGTTGACTCCCTTCCCAGATTGCGCGTGTCCTCCACCTGTCACCTCTTCCATCTTTCTTCTGGAATTTTTTGTTATGCCACTTGTCGACTATGTGGCCCACCTATCAGACGTGTCACGTGTTCATGCAAGCCTTGGTGCTCAGTACTTCATGACTTCCATAGTCGAAAGGAAGTTCCTCCAAACCCTAAACCTTCGATATGCGACGAATCGAGACACCAGATCTCACGGCTCTCTTTCCTCCTCGATCCACGGTTCATATTTCATCGCGATCTCATGACCCCGGATTTTGTAGAGCCAAGGCCTCTGCCTCCCAACTCACGATACCCGAATTCATTAGATAATCCTGATCCCTACCACCTGTCCTCTAGAATGGATGGTCCTGACCCCTTCAAGATTTCGTGGGTCAAGAGTTCTGACTCCTGCCCTTTGTATCTCTTGATAGTCAAAATGATGAAATAGGCCTTTCGTTCCCCTCTTTTGATGGCTATTGGCTATCTATCTAAGCTAGATCTGACGACCCAGATCTGTTCCTCCCTTGTGTACTCTTCTGTTGTTGCCTGGACACGAATCCAATGGTCCAAATCTCTTCTAGTGCCTAAATCGACAACAATTGTAGCTCCTTCTTGAGCTTTGCTCTTCTTTCTTTCTTGGAATATTTCTAAGTATTGAAGGTCTCGGCCTTCGTTCTCTTCTGCGAATCCTATCTCCTCGGCTCTCGCCTATATTTGAAGGACGTTGTCCCTCCTGAGCTTCATCGAACTCTGAACCCTCCAAAGGGTTTCTCTACCTCTGCACTCCTTGTAGTTGTTGCTCTGTACGCAAAGGAACTCTTCCTCCTAATCTTTGTCCTCTTTGAATCCTTAAAGGATTCTTTGACCTCTGCACTCCTTGCACGGTCCCTGCACACACGAAGGTGCTATCCATCCTAATCTTCTCTATTCCTTAGACCTCTAAGGGACTTAACCCTTTTATCTCCCTTGGATGGAGACTTGGTTCCACTCTTAGCAACCACTTACTCAAGCAACTCCTCGCTAAGCCTGCAAGGTTTCTTAGACCTCTAAGGGACTTAACCCTGTTATCTCCCTCAGATGGAAACTTGGTGCCACTCTTAGCAACCACTTACTCAAGAAACTCCTTGCTGAGCTTGTGAAGGTCCTCCTGTGACACTTCTCCTATTCCATAAATCAAAAGAGTTCTTCCTGTGCACTACTTGCATTGGCTCTATGCCCTCCTGGCAGATCTTCTACAGAACCTTGGACATTTTGTCTTCTCATTGAACTCAAAATAGAGTTCTCCTCCTCAATGCAACCCGTGCATCTTCTCAATGCCCACCTGGCAGAACTCTCATAGAATCCTCAGTGATTATGGTTTCCCTTTGAATTCACAGTAGAGTTCTCATGTGCACTATCTACACCTACTCGATGCCCTCGTGGCGGAGCTCTATAGAACCCCTCAGTGATTATGTATTCTAATGTGCTTTCCTATGCATAGTCCTACCTCCAAGGTGTTCGACAACCTTGAGGTTTCTCCTTGAGTCAATGACTTCAGCTGGTGCACCCTCCTGGCATGTCTTCATCCAAATTCCGCAGAATTCAGGAGTGCATCTATGCACTGGCTTTCAGAACCCGCAGCGTTCTATCACACCCTCTTGACATGAAGCCTCAAAGAACCCCAAACTTGAAATCAAAGAACCCACAGATAGTAGAACCTATCTATCCCTGCAAATGCATACCTTACCATACATCTACAACATATAAAGAACACACAAAGACATTTATAAACACATAAAGACACATAGAAACTCATGCGGTAAATCTGCTCTTTATATTAATATGAAATGCCTCCTTTACAAGGTGTTCTTGAGCTCAGAATTTGATAGAGTCTCAGCTCCTTCTCTCCTCTTCTCTAACTCTCCCAGAGCTCTCCTCTCCTCTCTATTCAACTACTAACATAAGATCCAAGATCTTTTACATGAGGGGGCTCTCTGAGCTCTTCCCTCCAAGCTACCTGCCTTATTCAATTACATTAACTCTACATTGAATGATCTGTCTAGTCCAGATCAGAGCTAGGTTCAGCCTTACAACCATTAAAGGCCTTCTTTAACTACAACCTGCTCAAAGGAACAACTTTGGCTCTACCAGCCTTACAAACATTTAATACAAATTCCAAATTCAAAATTTGAAATGAGAGGGTTGCGCCTCTCCTTCTTCATTGAATGCACGTTGTGTTGGCTACCTAGCTATGCATGGATGGCTTGGGAGCTATGATCTTGCATCAATGAGTATGTAAATTGACCCTTCGAAGAATACCCATTTCGATATGGTATTTACCAACAACGGTTGGTCCCTCGCACACCTCAAAAAAATGGAGTTTCATAATGAAAGAATCAGACATTAGTCAAAATGAATATATGTATTTTGCAGGCTAAAGACTTGACTCCTCGCTTATGGGTTGAAGATGTGTATTGTGAAAATTATCTTATCAATCACATCTCGAATTGAGATATTCCTTCAATGAATCCATTTGAACAATGGTATGGGAAGAATCCTTCAGTCGACCACATCTATGTGTTTGGATGTGTTACCTAGGCTCACATTCCTGATAATTGAAAAAAGAAGTTAGATACAAATATACATGCTTGCATCAATATGGGCTACTATGAAGAATCAAAATACTATTGATTGTTTGATCCTGTCAAATGACAAATCATTATTAGATGCAATGTATAGTTTGATGAGAAGTCTTATGGCATTAAGTTGTTGAATTCCTCTTCTAGATTCTTGCAAGATGATCCCCTTGATGTTGTCTCTAACATTGGAGCTCATGTTCCATACTTCAGTCCTCCGACTGGAGAGTTGAAATTCTTCCCTGTCTCAATTAAACAATCGACCTCCGACTCAACTATTCTTTTTTCCTCTATTTCAACTAGTCCTCTGACTTCCGATCGACCTACTGAAGTGAACTGTAGTTCACCTGTTTCTTATCTACCCTGATGGGATACCAAAACAATTTATGTTTATAGAGATAATGCTCGAGATGTTTCCTCTGGATGAAAAAATCAAAGTCAAAATAAACATGCCAACGTTGCCTTGATGACTCATGTACTTGAAACTTCTGATATTTTTTCCTACTCAAATGTTGAAGAACGACCTGAATGGGAGCTCACTATGCAGAGAGAAATTGATTTTTTTTTGAAGAATCATACTTGGGACTTTGTGACCCAACCTCAAGGAAAGAACATTGTGAAGTGTCGATGGGTCTCTCAGACCAAATTTACCTCTGAAGGTGTTGTTGAGAGACATAAATCACACCTCTTTGTGAAAGGATTTTCTCAACAAGAAGGCATTGAATACACTGACACCTTTTCCCTTGCCACAAAGATAAACTTTGTTCAAATGATTATTTCCATTGCTACTTGTTTTGGATGGAAAATCCATAATATGGATGTGAAGAGAACATTTCTTCATGGAGACCTATCTGAAGAATTTTTCATGGAAAAACCACCTAGTTTTTTGATAGATTCAAAGTTGGTATGTCAACTCAAGAAGTCACTTTATGGTTTGAAGCAAGCTCCACGAGCTTGGTATGCTAAGATCAATAGATTATTTCTTCGACTTGGTTTCAAATGGTGTGAATCTGATCACAACGTGTATGTACTCCATATCAATGGAGACACCTTGATTGTTGTTGTATATGTATATGACTTACTTATTACTGGAAATAATAATGAGCTCATCCTTAGATTGAAGAAACAACTTGTTGACTCCTTTGACATGACATATCTTGGTACTTTGCATTATTTTCTAGGTTTTCAACTATTACAACTTTGTGATGGATTTTTCATTTATTAGTCTAAATATGTGATGGATATGTTGATACATTTTAACATGGCTGATTGCAAGCCTTGTGCTACTCCTTTTCACTCTATATAAAATCTTACCAAAACTTGTCAAACACATGTAGTCGATGCTAAACTCTATCAAAAATTGGTCAACAGTCTTATTTATATTACTCATAGTCAACCTGCATTTCCTTTGCTAATAGTGTGGTTTCTCAGTTTATTCAAGACCCTAAAGAAAGCCATTAGAAAGAAGTCAAAAAAGTTGTTCGTTATCTCAAGGGTATCACTTATTTTGGTATCAAGTATTTTCGAAGTTCATATTTGTTAGCTAGCTTCATCGACTCCAAGGCTGGCGATGGTGATGATCGAAAGTCCACTTTTGGCTATGTGTGTCACTATAGCACTAGACCTTTGGTGTGGTCATGCAAGAAACATAAGGTAGTCTCTTTGTCGACTACAAAAGAAGAATATCATGACACCATTCAAACAAGTACCGAAGCATTATGGATTCACCATATTTTGGGGGAACTTGGCCTTCCTATTCAAACCTCAACTAAAATATACTATGATAACTAGAGTGCCATACATATTGTTGAAAATCTTGTTTCCCACAGTAAGATGAAACATGTTGAGCTCCATGCTCATTATTTGAGACAATTTGTTCATGAAAATGTTGTCTCTCTTGAATATTGTATAGCATAAGATGAGGTTGTTGATATATTCACCAAACCTCTCATTTACACTATATTTATCAAGCTCCACATAATGCTTGGGATTCAAGAATTTGTAATTATGGTGGGTGTCATAATGATGTAATTTCACCCCTTGAATCTCTAGAGTTGTGTGCTAATGGAGGGGGGATGGTGTTGGAACATAAAGAATTGATGGTTAATCACACATCTCCTAAGTTCAATCAATTGATAGATCAACCTACATATGGATACATTTGGTCAGGAAATTGCCTAACACACTACACCGGCCGGTCGAGTAGTCGACATGCCTATCGGTCGGACAGTCGACCAACAAATGAATATAGTTGGGTGATAAATTGACCAAACCAAAAATTTACTATGATTTGGACACATAGGCAGTTGGATCGAGCATCCTTGCTCAGTTAACTTGATAGAGTATAATTGGTAGAGTCAACTTTAACATCCGACAATTACATGTGGAAAAGATCTTCTAGATTCTATGGAAGTTGGTTAGATCTTGAGACTATAAAATCCAACCCCGTGGGTCATTATAAATCATGGATATTGTGAAATATATCATGCAGATAAAGATGTACAACATGCACTGTGATGTTTTGATCATAGTGTTTTTTTCTTAAGTGTTGTAACAATGTCTTTAGACACCACCGTTTATCTTCGAATTTTTTTGTTCTAGTTCGATTAAATGCAGTTTTGTCTTATCTGTTAATGTCGTGCTCCACCCTATTCCCCAATAGGTATTGGGTTTGTATAGAATTGTATGATGTACCATCAGGAGAGGAGTAATATCATTCAGTTTCCACCTACTATCACTCCTTTTTCTGTGAGCTAGGTTGAAAATCTAGTGGCACTTTTACTTAGAGGTTTCATGTTGTTGTGAGAGTAGGACATGAATTCATTCACTCATGAGGTTTGGTTGAGGAGTGTACAATGAGGTGGTAACCTCATTCCTTAATTTCCATTGGTCTCTCAACAAGGATGAAAAATATTGAGTTAACAAAGTCTCAATAGTTTCACCATTTTCTCCACACCAAGAAAGTTGGATGCTTGAAAAGAATGCAAAAATATGGCACCTTGGAATGTACTGAAAGGGAATTATTGAAGGGCATGAGGAAGCATGGCACCCTTGGTATTGGTTATGAATTATCAAGTGAATAGTAAAAGAATATTGATTAAAAAATCTAAAAGATGATTTCCTTAGTATGCATATGATAGTTAATATGATAAAAACGATCATATAGTTTATGCATTTTAACATAAAGATGAAACTTAATTCGATAATAGTAGTATGAATGATATTATATATTAATTAGTATAATACGATAAATGATCTATCTAATTAAAATTTATTAAGAAAGATAAATAAATTCTAGTAGAATGTGTCTTAAATGAAAATAAAGTAATTATTAATTAATGAAAAATCACTGCTAGTGCAATGATAAATCAAGGAAAAGAAAGAGGAACAAGAATTCAAATTCACATATAAGCGTGGGAAAGAAAAAGTGAGTTGAGAGAAGTTAAAGAGATATAATAAATAACTAAATTAATAACTCCATATGCACCCACTAAAAAAGTAGGATAATTTATAAGTTTATAATTTTAAATAAGTAATTACTTATGCATATGAGTGACACATAGGTGGGTGAATAATAGATATAGTAGTTTATTAAATTATATATTTGCATGAGTTAGACAAGTGGCATGAGCCACAAAACCTATAAAATGAATGCTTGAGCTAATAAGAAAGCATATTTTTCACCCTAATCCTAGATGATTGTCGTAATGTTTGAGATATTTCTATAGGTGATTGTTGAGAGTTTGGTCCATTGAAATGTGTTTGAAGTGGGGATTTTCTTCCAAAGATTAGTGGCTTCACACTTCTCTTATTTCTATATTGGTACCTTGTATGCAATCCCATTGTGGTTTGGAGGTCCTTGGGGAATGAGAGTACCCATATGTAACATCCCTAATTTCGATCCACATGAATTATAATATAATTGTGCAAATGTGATTTAGATTGGTGAGACATTATGTTTCAAGTTAGAGAGTCTGCATTGATCAATATGGGCTTGGGATGAGCTATGTAAATTATACAATGAAATTATTAATAAAAATACATTGTTTTCTACAATACAAGAGGGATGGTAATGTTCGGGGTCTATGATTCCACAAGAGAGGAGGATAAAGGGGGGTCCAGGGGAAATACCATGTCATTTTCCTAAGTTAATGTGTCATTACCCTCTAATCCTTATTTGACTTAATAGGCACTCAATCATTGAATTCATGTAAGAGGTTGGGTGAGAGAGTCGACTCACCCAGTTATGATAGCATGGATTGAGTACAAGAAAGAATGGGGGAAGTGTGAGAGTCAAGAAATCATGGAGGAAGAGGAAAAGAAAATTCAAGTAGGAGAGAGGAAAATTTTTACAATATTGATTTTTGGACAACAAGGGGGAGATGGTGTGGGAAAAAAGAGCACCAACCTTATTTTGTATGAGAACAACCATGTGAGGGATGTGTTTTATGCTACAAACATTGGTTGTGTGCCTCTAATATGGAGCACTATGTGTCTGTAAGTGAGTTTCTTGTTGAGGAAATTGCTCAAGAGCCTTGAGAAGGTTTTTGTGAGCACTCCTCAAAGGATGGAACATCTGGGAATTCCTAGAGTCCCCAACTAAAATATTTCCTAGACAAATGTGTGTTAGAGCCATGGAGGGAAGTGGTATAACTTGATGGACTATGTTGCAGAGAAGGGGATCCCATTCCTTAGGTTTTGTAGGTTGAGGGGAAAGAGAGCTGGTGGATTGGATTTGTTGTTGGTGTTATAAATCTGGGTATTGGATTGTTTTGTGTGGACAGTGGATTTCCAAGAGAGTAGATCCTATTTGTGAACTCATAGTCCTAGCTCAGGGGTGGCCTACTATTGATAAAAATGTAACAACAGATCCTAGTATTAGGAGGAACTTCCTTCATATGCAACTAGTTGAGGATTTATCAAGAGATAAGTGTTATGTTATATCTCTTATGTTTCATTTCGTTGTGTAAATGTTGTGTTTTCTTAAGTAGTTCCATTCATGAATTTTAAAAAAGTTGTTAGTTTCATGAGTTGTTTGGCATGCTATTTGCATGCATATTCTAAAATGGTATCAAATTTATGCTAATTTGTTTTTGTAGTAATGTGACTCAACAAGGGAGTTGGGTACATTACAAATTGGTATTACAGATTTTGGTTCAACACCAGACCTATATGGGCCAAAGATCGAGGGTGTGTTATAGTTTGGTATTAGATACTTTAGTTCAACATCGGACCTATATGGGCCAAAGATCGACACAAATTTGATAAATTCATGGTTGCATATTTTTATTGTGCATTGAATTTGGGGAAAACAATAAAATCATAGTGAAATCCACAAATTTATAAGGAAATTCAGGTTGAAGTTCCCTCAAAATCATTGAAGGGATGATTAATTGCATCGACCTACAAGTTGTGGAGCTAAAATTTGTCCTAGGAGGTCGAATTTCATGTTTTCATAGCAGCCATGAAGCTTAGTGAAATTGGCGACTGAGATCACATTAATCTTGAGATTAATGGTCTAGATTCATCTTGGAGTAGGACGAAAAATTCTAAGAATTTCTAAGTTAAATGAGTTCAGTGATGTGAAATAATTTTTGAATTTTCCAGAAGTAAAAAATTCAAATCCATAAATGAAAAAATTCTCATTTTGTTGTAGGAAAAATTTGGTGTTTGGAGAAATTCGATGAAGTTGGAGAAATTTTTGGTCTATTGATGAATAAAATTCAAGTTCATCGATGAACAAAAAACTCAATTTGTAGAAGAAATTTTTTTGAAGTTCACTAAAAAAGAGGTTTTTTGGAGTTCACTGAAAAAAAAAAAAGGATTTTTTCCAAGATCAACAAAAAACATGTTTTTCAAAGTTCGTCGATGGAAAATAATTTTTGCATTTTTCGAAAGACAAAAATCCAAGTTCGTCCAAGAGACCTTTTTGTAGGTTTCTAAAGTTCATTTTGTAGTTTAGAGATGGAGAAGTATTTTTTTGTTTGTTGAAAGACAAAAAATTAAGTTCATTGAAGAGACCTTTTTATAGGTTGTCGAAGTGCATTTTGTAGTTCAATGATGGAGGAGAATTTTTGAGTTTGTCAAAAGGAGTTTTTCGGAGTTCGCCGATAGGATTTTTTTGGAGTTCACCAAAAAGACATTTTTGGAGTTCATTGAAAGGAGTTTTTTGAAGTTTGCTGAGAGACAAATTTTAGAGTTTGTCAAAAATACAATTTTTAAGTCTATCAATTGAAGAAATTTTTGTTTTTTTGATTGAAGAAAATTTCAGTTCGACAATGGGAGAATTTTGGAGTTTGTCAATGAAGGGAAAAATTGGTGACCACCAAAGGAATACTTATTTATCTCGCCGATAGAAGAATTCTTCATCTCACCGACTAGGATGGTGACATGGATGAGTTCGGAAATGACAGGTATACATCAATAGCCATGTGTCATGCCATGAAAACCATATTTCCACGTCAACAAGATGATGGTATTATAAAAAAACAAAAGTAAAAATTTTGGAGCCAAAAATTTGTTTTGGCCATAATAAGAGAATATTAACTTAGAATCAGTTGAAATTTAAAGGATATGTTCATAGTGATGAAGGATACAAAAGTGCTAGTAAGGGCCACTAGCCAAGTATTTTTAAATCTTCTAGAAAATCCAAAATAGTGGGTTTTGAAGAACATGGTGGTGCTCAATGACAGGGACCAAGGTGAAGATATAATTTTACAGGGAGTCTGAAAAGCAGACACAAAGATACCAGTTGGAATTTTGTCATAATTCTAAAGGGTTTGGAGTGAAGGTGTCAAAATAGGGAAAAATCCACTACTACGGGCCACTTTCTAGGTATTTTAGAAATCTTCAAAGGAAAAGGGACCCCAGATCACAAATCCAGAAAAAATTATTTATTCGACATTTTATCTAATCATCAATCTAGACTAATTTTTTAGAATTTTTTCCATATCTGCTCATCTTGGGAGATAACCACTTTGGATGAAAATTATGAGTATGGAGAAAGTGTAAAAATGACAAAGTCATCAATTCCATATTTATGCAAAAGTTGAAGGGAGAATCATATCACAAATCTTAAAGTTTATGTGTATTCACAATCAATAATACTATTAACACCCAATTTAAAAGTTTTTCTAGTTCTCAACAAAGTTTCTTCTACAGGTGACAAAAGTTGGCCTTGAGAAAAGGTTGCACTAGTGAAACAAGTGAAAAAATGGGTGAAACTAATGATTTTAGGAAGCCATATCTTTGAGCTCATAAATCATATAGAAGCATGAGTATAGTTGTTGGAAAGGTAATCTAGAGGACAATTGGATAGAATATTTAATTTCTACAAGGAATGATCTAGTAGATTCAAATATTTATAGAAGAAATGACATTTGGATAGGTGAGCAATGTAATTATTTAAATATGAAAGAGTTTCAAAATAATGACAATTTTTGAAAACATTTCCAGATGATAGATTTATATGCTAGATGTGAGTATCAAGCAAGGAAGACTACAAATGCTCATGAATGTGCCTATCTAATGATATGGGGGCACCTTTAGAAGTGCAACAACCTAGAAATGAAAAGGGAATGAGTTTTAAATGGTAGGATATTTTTGATAAACAAGGAAACACTCCAAAAGAGTGTATTATGTAAAGGGATTATTAATGGGATGATAGGATTCTATGAATAAGAGTGTATGGGTCTATTGTAGAATATAATTACAGGGTCCAATGGAAATAGAATTGGGATGGAGCTTATAGAGCTGGTTGATTCAATGAAGAGCTTGTAGAGGTAAGTGCAAAGCTATAGAGTAGAAAATGAAAAGTTGATAAGGGCTCAGGGAGAATAGAGATGAATTAATACTTAGGTGCTATAGAGTTTGAATGAATTGCAAAGGTAAATCAACAAGGATTCTCACATAAACCATGCAACCATGAAAATAATAGGATTGGAGCAAGTCAATAGGTGAAGAATGGAATTAATATGCACAAGAAAGTAGAAATGTATTAATGACTAAAAATCTTACTGCAAAAGAAAACAAGGATCTCAGAAGGTGATGAGTGATTTGTGGGATGGGTGAGTTATATCTATGTGCAAGAAAATAATTTATAGCTATAAATTAACTACTTTTGTCTACGAGTCTTTGGATAAATAAATCCACTGTTATTATCAAAGTTCATAGTGGAATCAAGGTACAAGTGAAAAGATTCAAGGGATTGAATAAGGAAGGTTCATTCACTTTAAAACTACTAATGGAGGGATTCAATATTCAATTAGGAGTAGACTGGTCTTGAGTGGACAAAATAGGGTTTCACGGAGAATCACTCGATGAAGTGAAAAGAAATATCCAAAAATTGATAAAAGCCAATGGATAGCTAAAGGTAATGGAAATGGATGTCATAATGAGAATAATTAAACTAGTTGGAGGATACCAAAACATTAAGAATATGGAATGATATAAATTACATCATTCCAATGTGTTGGAGGGTCCCTACAAGGCAAAGTTGGGACATGATTTCTTAAGTAAAGGTAGTTGCTAATGGATTGTAGTGCTAATAGGATATATTGGATGGAAGTACAATATGGCCAATTGGGACTTGGATGGAAAATGTTTAGATAAAAGAACAATAGTTCATAGATGAGTAGAGTGACAACACATAGGGCATCAAGGATTTAGAGGAATTCAAGGACAACCATCTAAGACATATAAAAATAAACATTGAATAAATATGTATTGGAAAACATGTTATAAGTGATGTGGAATGCATATAGGAAAAATAGAATGCATGTGCACTAGTATGAATGTTGAGAATGAAGGTTTGATGCAGATAGAAATGCATTAGTGCATGTGATAATGCTTGGACATGTGTATGGCATGCTTGTAAACTCAAAGTAGTATGTTGTTACATATGAAATAATGATGCTATGATATTTGAATGTGACAAATGATGGATTATGTATTCAATAAAATGACTTATAACATGGTTGAAAGTGATGATTATGTTGCTTCATATGACAACCATCCATATGAAAAAAAATGAGAATGATCAAATGTTGATCAAGAGGTTGGTGAAGAGAGCATGCAAGCTTATAAGAAATACCAACTAATTAGGTAACATCAAGTACTTTGATAACATCTATGCATGTATAAATTTGGTTGATTATGATGCATAAATGCTAAAGGGAACTAAGGTAAGTGTTCCCTTAATCAAAATTCAATATTTGAATTGATATGCACTATGAGAATGACATTCCACTAGATGTGGTAAAGGAAAAGGGCCTTGAACATATAAATATTTTTTAATGCTTGAATGGAATCATGTGAAATGTCATAGAATGCCATGTTATATTGGTTATGAGTTCATAACCATTTCAATCATGAGATGTACTCTTGTTATATAAATGAATACCGATGGATCTAGCCATGTGTGAGGTCATGATGTGGTTGGATATGGAAGGGCTATAGAACCATACAAGTAAGATCAATTGATACTATTGTTGAGCCAAACATTATGAGAGGGAATCTCATATTTGGGCAATTCAATTTCCTATACGAAACATATTTGGAAAATTAATAAGTGAAATCATTATGATGATATCTCATGATGACTGTATGTGAGATAGAAAGGTTGGGAATAAAGCTATTGTTATGACACTGGAACCCTATGGTTGCCACATGTTACATAATGCTAGAATATGTCTAGTGGTAATTTGGAACTCTCCCTACACATGAAAGCCTTGGAAGGATGGATCACCTGAGGGACTATGTAGTAGTGAAGGGCATGTTGAGCCTAGAGGGTGAGTATAGAAAGGAAGAGGCAACTTAACAATGCATATGTCATGGTGGATGGAATCATGAGGGTGTGTCGGCAAGGACAATGATCTGATTTCTTTCCTATGACATCTTTGTGAAGTGTAGGGATATCCATACCAATAAGTATTTTATTATGATGAAAAACTTATTTTGAATACATGATTACATTTTGGAGTTGAGAATTCATGTGAATAAGATAATTGTTATGTGATAATAGCTAAAACATGTATATTAACTTGGTGGTTTCTATAGGAAAAACTAAAGGAATGAAGACATGAAGTAAGTATTTGGAAAAAAGAGCTCCATAAGGAAACGTAGATCAAGAGAAAAATGCATGGAATAAGTAAAGTATAGTAGACTTATTGCAGATTAGAAGAAACAAAGTGGGAGATGGAAGAAACGATGCAGGAAACATACCTGCAACTATTTTAAAGTTTGGAGACTTCATTATCACAATTGGACTTCCTAGAGTTTCATATTCGAGGATTATTATATGACCTTGTGGTGGATCCCTGTAGGGAAGTGGGATAGGCTGAGGGACTATGGTGTAGAGAATGGGTTACACTTCCTTGGGTTGTGCAGATTGAGTGGAATGAGAGCTTGCTGGTTGGAATTGTTGTGGGAATCAATAAAATTGTGAAATTGTTCCAGATGAAGTTCTTAGAGCTCTGGAGGGAAGTTGTACAACCTAAGGGACTATGAAGTAGAGAAGGAAGTACACTTCCTTGGGTTGTGCAAACCAAGGGGAATGAGAGATTTCTAGTTGGAATTGTTGTAAGAGTTACTGAACTATGAAATCATTATGCATGTTTTTGGGCTAGAGTGACTATATTTATATGTCTTGGATGAAGTTTCGATGCATATATGTTTTGGGATAGATTTCTTGTGTGATATTAGGTTAGAGAACCTATATTGATTAAGGTCCAAATAGCTTAGCATTGTAATATGTTTGTACACTTCTATGGTGATGTGAATTGAGGATAGTGAAAAAATAAGGGGGAGGGGATGTAACATCCCTAGTTTTAATCCTCGTGAATTGTAATATAATTGTGCAAATGTGATTTAGGTTAGTGAGATTGTATGTTTTAGACCAAAGAGATTGTATTAATCAATATAGTTGAGGGCCGATCTATGTTAATTGTATAATGAAATTATTAATAAAAAAACATCACTAGTTGCAATACAAGAGGGGTGATAACGTTGGGGGGATATTTTCCAAAAGAGAGGAGGCTAAAGGGGGATCTAGGGGAAAACCATGTCATTTTACTAAGTTAATGTGTCATTACCATCTAATCCTTCTTTGACTTATTAGACACTCAATAATTGAATTCAATTAAGGGAGTCAACTCATCTAGTTATGAAAACATGAGCTAAGTACAAGTAAGCATGGCAAAAGTGCGAGAGTCAATCAAGCATGGAGGAAAAAGAAATTTGAGTAGGAGAGAGGACATGTTTTACAATGTTGATTTTTGGCCAACAAGGGGGATATAGGTGTGGGAAAAATAGCACCATCCATGCTTTGTATGAGAACATTCACGAGACAAATGAGTTTTATTTTGGAAATGTAGGTTGTGTTCTTGTAAGTGAGTTTCCTATTGAGAAAATTGCCTAAGAGCCTTGATAAGGATTCTATCAACACTCTTGGAACAAATTAGAATTATTGGAGTCCCTAGATAAGACATTTCCTGGTCAACCATGTGTTGGAGTCTTGGAGGGAAGTGGGATAGCCTAAGGGACTCTATGGAAGAGAAGGGGATTTCATTACTTGGGTTGTTCAAGTTGAGGGGAAAGAGAGTTGGTGGATTGAAATTACTGTTGGAGTTATAAATATGGGTATTGGACTATTGTGTGTAGGCAATTGATGGCCAAAAGAGTAGATCCTCCTTGTGGAATCATAGCCCCAACTTGGGGGTGGTATGTTGTTGAGAGAAATGGAATAACAAAGCCTGCGGTTGGGAGGAACGTCCTTTGTACGTAGCTAGTTGGTTATTTATCAAGAGATAAGTGTTCTTCTATATTTCTTATGTTTAATTTTATCGTGTAAATGTTGTGTTTTCTTAAGTAGTTACACTCATGAATTTAAAGGTTGTTGTTAGTTGGATGAATTGTTTGGCATGTTGCATGCTTGCATATTTTAAAATGCTATCAAAGTTATACTAAGTCATTTTTATAGCAACATGGCCCAATAAGAGAGTTGGGTACATTACACCATATGAGTTGGTAGGGTGGTTAATTGGTGGATTTTCTAAAGATTGACAAGTTAACACAAAAAGGGAGTTGGGATAGAAATTTAACACAAAGAGAGAGTTGGGATATCAAATTAACACAAAGAGGGAGTTGGGCTAGCAAGTCAAGGATTCAACAAATAAAAAATATCTTTACAATAACCCTTGTGAATTTCTAGTTTATGAGTATTTGTTTTTTTTTATAGAAACAATTAGAAGGATTTTGTATTAATAACAGTGGACATGCCACTGGGTTCGATACATCAGTAAAGATTTGCCTGAAACTAGAAAACTATTGCTTGAAGATCCTAACTCAGTACACAATTGTGGAAACAAAACTATTTCAGCGAGCCTGAACGGCTTCGCGTCATTACATCATTTCTTGCCTGGAAGTTTTTTTTCTTTTTGGACACGGTTTTCCATTCAGTGCTTTGGTCCATAGATTGACTTTCCATCCGGCCTAGAGGTTCTTCCTTGTCTTCTATGTCTGCCCAGCATGAGGTCTAGGGTTTTGGCTGAATGGGCGAATTGGGAGTGGCTTCTGCTTGAGCTTTCCCCTTAGCAGGGGGTTTGATTTCAGCTTCAGCTTCTGCTTCTTTTGTCGCTTCCTAGGCCTTGCTTTCGAAGTGCGTTTCCATTAGTGCCCCTATCCACCAGGTGGGTCTTTGGATTTTGGACGACCTTTTTTTCCCGGGTGGTTTTCCATAGCTACGGGCTAAGTGTCCCATTTCGAAGAAGTTCCTACACCTGAAACTGAGATTCTCATAGTCAAGGATTTCGGTCCTTGAGTAGTCCTTGCCTTGAAGAATTATTTCCGCCAGGAAAACTTTAGAGAAATCCATTTCAACACAGATTCGAGCGAAGGTGGAGAGGGTTGGCTTGGAGTCCAGACTTCTGCAGAGGAACTTGTTAAGGCCATTGCCAATAGATTTAAGAGACTCACCCCCCAAAAAATGTAGGGGCAAGTATGGAAGTCTCACCCAGTATGGAGCTGAAGAGATACAATCCATGGAAGGGTCGAAGGCATGGGTCCATAGCTGCATGGACATGCTTTCTCTACCCTAGAACCACGGCTCGGAGTTAAACACCTCGTCTCTATCACTTGTAGATTCGAAAACTACCAAAAAACACCCTTTTGCACAGGGGCAGGTAATGAATTCTCCTTCTAAGAGAGGGTACCATTCGAAAGAGATACAGGAGAGAAGATCCGATAGATAGGGTCAGTATCCGTTAAACCTGCAAACTAGAGCGTGCCTATTGTAATGGCAAGCATGAGTTAGGGCTTCTGTCGGCATTTGAATAGAAACTATCAAAGCTTTTGGAACTGTTGCATGCAGCCCAGATGGGAGGCCCTGATGAGAGGTAACCTCAGGGGCCGCTGCATGCAGACCGGAGAGAATACCTTGGCATGAAGCCACCTCTTTAAAGGAGGGGGCCGGAGCTAGTGAGTTTTCTTTAGATGGAGCACCAGGGGGAGCGCTTGCATGAGAGGGCGGCTCGGAATAGAGAGCCACAATCGATGGAAGGATACCATTAGCTGTCGTTGCATCCACACTAGGAGGGGTGTCTCCTTTCTTTGAAGAGATCGAGGGGGCCAGCATTTGGAGCTTGGTTGAGCCTGCAGGAGCTGCTACAGCTATGCTGGAGGGTGGGAAGGGTAGGAGGCCACAAGGCCAGCAGCCTACGAGAGATCCAAGAGTGCGGTAGTTCCAGGAGTGCGAGCTCGTTCTAGGTCTCAACCAGTTTATGAGTATTTGTTATTATGCATACAAATTATAAGTTATTATCATGTTGATATGGGAACATTTATTTGTGTTAGGAATTATTTACATGTAGTGTCAATTGGTAGGGGTAGAATTTGGTTTTTTTTTCTATATATATGTGGGGGATGGATGGATATAAAAATATCATTAAATTGCACAATCAAGAGGTATTGTTAAAAAACAATAGTGAAGTTATTATGATAGATGAAATTGCTAAACAATGTTTCAAGGAATTTGTAATCTTGTATATACTTGAGAAATTGCATTCAATCTGATTGAAAAACTATAGGAGAGGAAATTAGCCAATTCATACCACATGTTGTGTAAATCTACAACAAAGTGTGTGCTAAAAGCATTCGTGAATTTAAATCGTTCAAAAAAAAGTAGCTAATGAGTACATGGAATCTAATTTATATAAATTAGTAGTGTGTTGGTTGAGAGGTGTGGGACTTAATGACTAGTGTTGTCGGTTTTGACATAGGAGGTAGGATAGAAAACATGTGGTGGTGCAATGGACTAGTCTAGGGCTTTAATCTTTATTGTGGTTGATCTGACAGGAAGTAGACGTGATGGTGTGTGATGTGTCAGTTTTAGCAGATAGTTTGGCAGATGATCAATGGTGGAGCCAGGATGGCCTACTTAATTTTGATGAAGTGTATAGGGATGAGATTTGGAGGTATAGGCAAACTAAAGTACTGTATGACGTGAGAGTTGGTAGGTGTGAGGAAGCGTTGGAGGCCCGAATTTCGAAAGGGATAGTTGGTGAAGTTCCTAGTGGTGTAACAGATCTTGGAATAAGAGAAATAATTAATGAATCCTTCGCTCAGGAAGCGAGAAGGAGGAATACATTGGGAGAAGTAACGCCAAACCTACCATTTTTATGCTCACTGAAGAGGTTGGAGGGTAACCAGTTTGGTATTTTTATAGTGAATGGAGAGGGTAGGTTGAATGTTGTAGGAGGGAATCTGGGGGTAACTGTTAGCCCTATAGTTGGTGAGGCTAGAAGGATCCCAGAGTGTAGAATTGGGGTTGTTATGCTGACAGAGGAGAGGCAGGAGCTAAGGATGGGTAAGCAGCTGTGGGAAGTAGTGGATGAGCCTGGGTGGGAAGAGTATGAGGTGGATAGATTATTAAACTACATTTAGAAGGAGGTGAAACTTCGTTTGAACCTAAAGGCCTGGAGAGTAAAAAATACAAAGGTTAAGTTAACCCTTGGTTGGGACATCAGGATGAAGGAAGTTGGTCTATATTCGCTATAGGGGCTTGTAGGTAAGTTTAGGTATTAGGATATGGGGATTAGGGAGATACACAGGTGGGTGGAGGAAACTTGGAGCCCCGTGTTGGGATACTCACCAAGAGTCTTCATCTTGACTAAAGGATGGTTCTACTTTATTTTTAATTCCTCAGAGGATGTGAAGGTGATTCTAAACTAGGTCTGGGTGCTAAAAAATGACAACTTAATTCTTAAACATTGGCACAGCGCGTTCAATATGAAAAAAGAGGTTATAAGGTACAAGAATTTGTGGGTTCTAATGCCTGGATGTCTTCTTACACTTTGGAACCTAGAGGCATTTAAGGAGGTTGGGAATAATATAGGGAAATTTTTATTTGTTGACCCCAAACTTTTGGCTGGGTCTGATAGACGGATGGGTAAATTGTTAGTGGAAATTGACCTTTATGAAGTCTTACCAGTGGAGATAGAATTAGAATGGTGTGTTACAATGATCCAACAAATTCTGAACTATTTGGGGGTGTCATTCATATGTTTAGAGTGCAAGGAGACATGCCACTTGAAGCATCAATGTCGTGGGGATAATAAGAAAGAGGTGCAAGGTTGTTATGATGTGTTTGGAGAAACTGAAGTAGCTGAATTAAATTTTCCCACAGAAGAATGGATCGAGAACAAGTAAGCCTTGACCGAGGAAAGCGATTTCGTGTCTGGTAATTTAAAACAATTCTGCCCAAATTTTACTTCCTTACTTTCTATCTATGCTAAGGGGGGAAATAATAATTTAGGGTCAGAGTCCTCTAAGCCTATTGTTGTTTCAAATGAGGGGAGTGATTATGTGTATAAACCTAACAATGGTGACCCTTTGGAGGAGTTTATAAAGGAGGGTGAGGTAGGATCTCAGATTTTTTCCACTGAAGTGTCATCGGGATTAGGGAGGGTTATGAAAGGAAAGGTAGAATTTATCTCTTTGGTTGGGGGCTCTGAAGTTCAGCCTGTATTTGAGGATGATTTGGAGGTTTTTTGGAAGGGAGGGGTTACTACCATTTCTAGAGGGAATAATTTGTCTACGGATGAGGGATGTTATTCCTCGGGGAAGCATATCTCGAAAGGTGTGGAAGTTAGGGACACTCTAAGGAATGTGTCTCGGGTTGAATTTATTGTCGGGGGTTGTAGTTCAAGTAATCACTTTGGGGATTTGGGGTTTAATGGAGGGTATTTAGGTTTTATAGGAGGTTTGGATTGGAACTTAGCTCCAGGAAGAATTCCTGTAGATTCTTCATTTGCAGGCTCAGAGGAAAGGGACAAGACTTCTTCTCTAGTTACACAAGAAGTTTGGCCTTTTGGGACTGTTGGGGATTCTGTGGGGATCCAAAGTACTTTAGGGAGGGATGATCCGACTACTCTTTCTAATATTGATGAGTCTATTGTAAATTTTATTCCTACCTATAGGGATATTCTCACTAAGTCTCCTTTTCCAATTTTTTCCTAGGGGGATTCTCTACCTTTGTCGCTAGAGAAGAAGAATATAGTTGAGACTTTAAGGGATTTGGATAATTTTTGCTCGAAGGGTGATGTTTCACTATTGAAAGGAGCAGTACATGGTGTATTGGAGAAGGATTTCTCCCCAGTAAAGACTAGAAGTGCAAGGAAGATTAGGAGAGAGAAGGCGATTTGTGCTACTACCTGTTCTACTATGGTTGATGGTTCGAGGGCGCTTAGAGCTCAAAAATCCCTAGAAAGAGTAAAAAAGGATGGAAGAATGAAGTTGATTAACTGTTATAGACCGTATTAAAATAGAGAGGTTTTTTGGGAAGCCATTAAAAGATATGGGATATTAAATGAACATAACCTAATGCTGGGGGGCGATCTAAATTTCACTACTTTATGTAGAGAAGTGTGGGGAGCCCATGCTATAATAGATCCCTTACATCCTTTTTTTAGCCAGTTGATTCAAGATGAAGGGTTGGTGGATGTTGAGCCATTAAAAATACTTCCTACCTGGAGAAATGGAAGAGGAGGACATGAGTACATAGCCAAGCGACTGGACCGATTTTTTATTTCTGAGGATCTTGCGACTTCAGAGTTTAGATACAGATTGTTGGTGTGCAACTTAAAAAATTTTGACCATTTTCCTGTGATCATCCACTTAGAACAAGAAAATAGAAAGGTCAATTACCCCTTCAAATTCAATTCTATTTGGTTGGAGGATCTAGAGTTTGATAATTGTGTTCAATCCAACTGGGTTGGATAGATAGGATCAAATATTTTAAACCCTATGGATTCACTGGTCAAAAAGATAAAGATTTTTAAGTCTCTGGTGATTAACTGGGAGAAAAAGAAAAAGTGTGAAGCAAAGGAAGAGATATTAAATCTTGAATTTGAGTTGGATTTATTATATTCTAATCATCCTGGAGGTTTTGAGAAGGAGGAGAATAAAGTTCTAATTGCATAAAAAGAGCAGAGGAAATTGTTACTAATGAGATAGGAAGAGGAAACTTCGAGGAAAAAAAGTAGAATTAACTGGTTGGCTTCAGGTGATAGGAACACCAAGTTCTTTCATGCTTATGCAAACTCTGGGAAATAGATCAACATTGTTTGGGGGATTACTAAGGAGGATTGAACTGTGATCACCAGTAATCAAGGATTACAATTGGAAGTTGTTGAGTTTTTCCAAAACATGTACATGGTACAGCCTAATCTTTCCATATCTGATCGACTAGAAGTTTTAAAGAATTACCCAAGGATGTTTACAGAGGAATATAGTCTTATATTGACTAAGCCAGTAACCTCAGCTGAAATTCTGTCAACTCTTAAAGGCTTTAAAGCTTCAAAAATCCCTAGCCCATATGGTTGAACTGTGGAATTTTTTATGGATTATTTTTACATTCTGGGAGATGATATTTTGGAGATGGTGAAAGAGTTCAAGAAGAAAGGAAGGGTGTCTGGACCTTTGAATTCTACTTTTATTTCTCTTATTCCTAAGAGTGATAATCCTGGATCTTTTGGAGATTTTAGAACTATAACTTTATGTAATTTGGTGTATAAGATCATTACTAAAATTATTGCCACAAGAGTTAAATCCACTCTGTCCTTTGGTATTTCTAAGGAACAATTTTGTTTCCTTGAGGGCAGGAAAATTACTGATGTTATTGGTATTTTACATGAAGATTTACATAGCATTAAGATTAAAAATATCAAAGAAATGGTTCTTAAACTTGACTTGATAAAGGCTTATGACAGAGTGGACTGGGGGTTATTGAGGCTTGTGTTGCTACAAGTGGGAATGAGTTTAGAAGCCACTGACTGGATCATGGGGTGTGTGACCTCTGCAATTATGTTGTGTTGATCAATAGTAAGCCTACCACTTTCTTTAAAAGTACAAGGGGATTAAGGCAAGGGTGCCCTTTATCTCCCTTGATGTTTCTTCTTGTTGTTGAAGGACTAAGTAGAGCTATAAAGGAGAAGGTAAGGGTGAAGAAAATAGAAGGAATACCAGTGGAAAGAGGGATATGCATTACACATTTGATGTTTGTTGATGATGTTATTCTGTTTGGAAATGGTAATATTATTGAGTGGGAAGTTTTTAAGGAGATTCTGTAACTTTTTTTGTTAAGCGACAAGTATGGAATTTAGTCCTCATAAATCCTTGTTTCTAGAAGCTAGTTGGGCAGTATAGGACTTAGCTCTGTTGAAAGTGATTTTTCCCTTTGAAGTAAAACTAGTAGATGTTGGTTTTAAGTATCTTGGGTGTTTTTTAAAACTTAATTGCTATAATAGGACTCATTGGAACTAGTTGGTGAAATTTTTTGAAAAAAGGATTCCAAATTGGAGTCTTAGATGGTTAAGTTTAGGGGGAAGGGTAACACTTGTCAAAGTTGTTCTTGAAATTATTCTTGTTTACTAGATTTCTTTGCCTAAAATACCAAAAATTATACTAAATACTATCATAAGGAGGATGTTTAGTTTCATTTGGAATCGGAAAAAGATAAAAGAAGGGATACATTTGATAAGTTGGAATAATATTGCAAAACCTAAAAAGATGGGTGGGTGGGGTATTAAAAATATCGTTATGTTTGGAAAAGAATTAGCAACAAAAAATTTATGGAGGTGTCTTATGGTTCCTAGTATTTGGCATGAGGTGATAATTAAAAAATATCTTAGGAAGAAAATAGTGGTTGAGTGGTTCAGGGAAGGAAGGAAAAATTGGACTGATATTTCTAATATTTGGAGAGCTCTCACCTCGTCTTTATCCATATTAACTGACTGGTTGGTTTGGAAACCTGGAAAAGGGAGATATATCAAAATTTGTGCTTATCCTTTGGTAGGGTCTCATACTTATTTTAAATTATCAAGGAATATTATTCTATTATTGAAGGCAAAAGGAATAGAATTCCTAGCTCAAGCTGGGAATCTAGATTTGGAGACCACAAGGCATACAAGATGGAAAAAGGATGAGTATTTTGGCTTGGAAGGAGAACAAATAGAGGAATGTAATAACTATGTAAAGGGATTAGTTGGTTCGGGATATGAGTTGAACAATGAAAAATAAATACTATTGTGGTCCTGGGATACTAAAGGTGGTTAGGTAACAACAAAAAAAGCCTATGAAGTCCAATTAGTGGAGACTGTAGTGGAAGAACCAATTTTATGGTATAGTGACCTTTGGATTTGGCAGTTACCTTTAAAAATCAAACTCTTTATGTGGTTATTACTTGAACATAAAATTCTCACTTGGGAGAACTTAATAAAAAGAGGTTTTCTTGGGCCTAGCACATGTGTCTTATGTGATATCAATGAGGAGAATATGAATAAATTATTTGTGGACTGTAGCTTCACAAAAAACATTTGGTCTACAATACAAAAGGAATTAAAAATTGAGAGTTCTTGGGAAGGAGAGCATATTGTAGACTGTTTACAAAACTGGATAAAGAAGAGGGAAAACTATAAAGAAATCTCGGTTTACATCTGTAAAGAAAACTGTAGGGAAAACATGTGAAGGTTGATATAAGATCTTCATATATAATATATTCATATATAATATCTTCATATATTATTCATTAATATCACCCATTATAAATAATTATTTTGTATAAAAGTATTAACACTAAATAAGGTGTTACAACAATAAATTCATTAAGATGGATTCAATTACCACATATGTATATTTATGGATTAGTTTCAACATGGCCTTAGGTGGAACCATGTTAATCAATTATGAGATTCACCCCTCCTTACATAGTTTCCAAACTAAAATTTTCAAGTGGCAAGTTAACCATTTAACCGATGCCCTTCATTCTTGTGTTATGAAGAATAAACCACAATATTAAGCCCATGTTAGGTCCACTAAAACTAGAAACATTAAATTTAATGATGATGGAAATAACTTTATACCTAACTCTTAATATCTTTGGAATATGTAATCATGTCATGAGTTTGGTAATGGTTGGGGAGCATACCTCCTATTATGTGATCTCTACAATAGAGGTTCCATGAAATCCCCACAGGATACTCATGTCACTCTCACGAGAATGATGGGATCGCATGGGCACTTGATGCATCCCCATGGTAATAAAAAATGTTTCCCCTTGCAATGGGGAAAGTTGAACCCATGGGATGCTCCAAAACTTTCCCTATAGCACACCCAAAATAACTATTACTCCCAATAAATGAATCTCCGACAACAAAAAAATATACAACATTTTCTAATCAATTAAAATTGTTCAAAAGAGGAGAGCCACTTTTGTTTCTAGGAAGAGAGGATGTTTGTGAACAATCAATTTAGAGAATGAATAGGTCCTCCAATGGAAAAATTGCTTGTCAAGAATAACAACAATAAACTACTTAAAGATATAAAGGGAGAATAATTGTTCATAGAGAATAAATATGTTTTTAAAACTTAAACCACTTGAAATCCCACACCTYTTGAGATTGATAGAACTACCTAAAACCCAAAACTACCTAAATTTGGAGAATGAACAAGTCCTTCAATGAAAAAATTGCTTCTCAAAAATAACAACAATAATCTACTCAATTAATATATATAGAGGGAGAATAATTGTTCAACATAAAATAACTATGTTTTTAAAAGTCAACCCACATGAAATCCCACACCTCTTGAGATTAATAGAACTACCTAAAACCCAGTGTGTGAATAATTTAACTTTGTATTCAAGGCTATTATTTTTTCATGTAGATTGATCTCATGTTTGTGGTCCCCTTTATTTTATGAAGTTTTATCTCTATTTTGATTTGATCTAAGAAGTAATTAAGTGGCAAAGGATTTCCTGAGATGTCGTCCCATGAAAGTAGAAAGGAAGAGAATGTGGCCCAAATAAATCCAACACTTCATGAGCGCACAAGGGAAGGGTGCAGTCTAGGAAGAGAAGAATAATATTTGTATATTATATTTTGTTGTATGAATATGTGTAAATTTAGTCATTCTTTGTTTATAATTTTTAAATTTTCATTTAAGGGGATGATGAGGTCAAACGTAATTATGTCTATCACCCTTTAATAAATCTTAAAATATGTTTTTTTAATAAATCTTAAAATATGTTTTTTTAAGTGAAATATGTGTACCATAGTAGTGTGTAATTCTTCCAAGCTTACTTTCTTATTAGTCTTTGTCGAAGGCGTAGAGGGACTATAGCAATTGATAATTTGTTGACTTCATATTAATATGTCTTTTGACTATAAATTTTCACATATGTATTGTTCGTAATATAAAAGAAAAACATTATTTTTTATATAATAAAAAAAACCTTATATGTCATCGTCTCATTGGAGAATATATTTGAGGTCTTATTTCCAACTTCGCTACTCCCAATGTTGAAAAATTTTAGATATCCAAAGTTTTGAGCTTAGACGTTCTTTTTTAAATATTATTACATTTTTACTGAAATTTTTACATACCGAAAGTTCTGAGCATCGACATTGTTTAATGTTTTTTTTATTATTATTAGTCCTTGCAGAAGGCATAGATGGACTATTTCTATTTGTATTGAAAAGTTTACATACCGAAGGTTTAGAGCATTGAAATTTTTTTTGAGGTTCTTGAATAGGCCTGACAGCTTAAATGTTTACATAGCACGGGGTCCTTAAACAAACTTGACAACTTAAATGTTTGCATACCACGAGGCCCTTAAACAACCCGACAACCTTAAATGTTTACCTAAATAGGCTTCTTAGATTACATTTCTCATCATAATTTTCCATACAATGTTACAGTGGATTTGGACAGTATTGTTGTCCACCGCCAGTTGCATAACCATTGTATGTTTCATACTTCTTTATGCTTGCAATGCAATTTGGTAATTGTTGAAGATACATAAATTCTTTACTAGTTTAGTGGGTGCTTCTTGTTTGTTGGTTCATCGGTTGTTGCTTGTTGTTGTTTGGTTCAACTTTTCAAGGTTGAGGACCCATGCCTGTGGTTGGACCTATTGGTACTTATTGCTTTCTTTTGTTTACTTCAAAATTGTAGGGTTGGGGTCCTGCAACACAGTTGGAGCTAATTTTTTGGACTTTGCAGGGTCTAGGTGCTGGACCCACAATTCGACCCGCGCTCTTGTCATTCATCGTTTCAAAGTAAGTTTCGAGGACACAATTTCATTTCTATTCCTTCTTTGTTATTCATTGTTTGTAGTTTGAAAATAAGAATGTTTGATTATTTTTGCCGGCATGCTCATCATATGTTTTTGGTTCCTTCTGTGCTTGGTTTGCAGTTTGGTGATCATTGGAGATACATATGTTGTTTATTGGTTTAGTGTTTGTTTCTTTTTAGTTGGTTCGTTGGGTTGTTGCTTGTTGTTATTTGGATCAAGTTTGTGAGTTTGAGGTCATGGGGCTGTAGTTAGCCATGTTTGTGCTTCCTCGTTGGTTTGTTTCTTTTTTTTTTCTTTTGTTTACTTCAGTTTTGCAGGGTTGGGGTCCTGTGCCGACAGTTGGAGATGGTTTTTTTTTTCACTTTGCGGTGTTCAGGTCCTACACCCGCAAGTGGACCTATGGTTTTGTCATTTACCGTGTCTGGAGAAGTCGAGATCTGGTGCCTGTCATGTGCCTTCCTAACCTGCTATTAATTTTTGCTCGAATTATTTTTCCTACCTCTAGACCATACCTACATGTCTTTGCAAAATGTTCTTGTAGGAGAAAAGGATACTAAAATGGTGCTAGAAAGAGTGGTGTTCCGTGGATTGAAAATTGCAGTATTCAATTTCTATGTTGTTTGGTGTGTAACATTGGTAGCATAATGAATTTGTTGACATTTAAACGAAACCATTATCATTCTAGGATACTTCATTGTTGACATAATACAAAATAGTGACATAACAAATAATTGGACAACTACATGTGCAATTACAATGTCCGATGTCTTTTTGTTAAGATAAAACATGTGAAAAACACACGTATTAACCATATATGGTGAAATATGCCCATATCACAATACAAACTCTTTATCCTATACACAGACTGGTGTGACCAAAATACAATTTGTCTTGTACTTGAAATATGAGATGTGCACCAAAGATACTGCAAAATTACATTTCCATGTCTCAAAGCATATCTAGATACTTTGTTGCACCAAAATCATTCAACTATGGCCATGCAATTTCTTAATATTTTATGGCTTGTAATATATGTTTTGCGGGAAATTTTTTTATATAATTACAACCATGGATGGAGAAAAGAAAAGGTTCATGTTTCTAACTATCTTTTATTCTATTCATTGATTGTCATTTAGTGTATGTACATATTACTTGTTTTCCCCTGCATACCAGCTTTCATTCATCTTCATTGTATTTTGTGCATTCCCACATTGAAAAAAACATAATAACTGGAGAAAACGAACGAGTCTTTACCACAATTGTAGAAGAGGAAATAAAAAGGTACATGATTTTACTGTTATTTCATATTCCATTGTTTTGTATTTCATTTATATATTGTGTATCTTCCTACATAATAACTTATCTTCATGTCCTTTGTATTTTCTGTGCCGCTACATTGAAATAAATCAAACTTTGTTTATTTTTTTTACATGTCTTCCTGCATACCAACTTCCTTCATGTCCATTGTATTTTTCTGCGTTGCTACATTTAAACAAACAAAGTGGTTGGAGAAGACGATGGACTCTTTGTAACGAATGTAGAGCAAGAGTTACAAAGGTGCATGCCTCTACTCTTATTTCATATTCCATTTTTTAGTATTTCATTTATTGTATATATATTTGTTCTACTTGTTCTACTACTTTGTACCTATTCCACTGTATGTAGATACTACGTATATTTCTACATAGTAACTTATCCTCATGTGAATTGTATTCTCTTTGCTGCTACATTGAAATAAATAGAACCATATTTCTTTCTTTTACATGTCTTCTTGCATACTAACTTACCTTCATTTCCACTATATGTTAGGCGTTTCTACATCGAAAGAAACAGATTTGTTGGACAGGAAGATGAATTCTTATATTCCACAGCAGAGGGGGCTGAAGTACAATCTTCGAAAAGGTATACCAACTATGCTAGTAAATCAACACACACAAAACGAGTGGGTGCATATAATGTTGGACTAGAAAACGATGATTTGGAAACAATGGGACTTTGTTGAGACTTCCCGCTTCCAAACATTGCCCTCCCCATTTCTAATTTTCCCACTTTCTATTATCCCCTTTTTTCCCCTCTTCTATACTTAACAAAATTCCCCTTCATTTTTCTCATCTACTTTCTCTTTTTGGTTGCTTTTCTTGGTCATGTTTCTGAAAATATCTAGGTGCACAGGTTGGCAGACTCACAGGTTCACATTTATACTCATGCTTCTATATCACGACTCCGACCGACGGTTTCCTCATTCCATACTTAGCCACTTTTATGATCATGGGTTCCCGGGCTGGCATGTTCAAGGTTGCACCTTTAGCTTCAAAGGTTCTGCGATATACAAATTGTTCATCGTACCCCTTCATCATGATTTATTTCCTATTACACGTTTTTGAAGTAAAAAAATATGAGGCATGCAATTTGACTGTTGGGTCCTCATGTTTCTTGAGTATCCCTTGACACCCTATTTCGTATTCCATCTCCTTCGACCCTGTATGTGAAATTAAAAACAATTATGGACAATATACAATGCATATGCTTATTTAGTTCTTCTGATGTTCATCTACACATGGTTGCATCAGAAAAAGTTGGACTAGTGACATGGCCATGAGAAGTCAATCATCGCAAACATCAACAGACCGACAAGGCCAAAGGTAATGATGCATACATTGTGTTCCTCATATGTTTACCAAACAAATATCCTCGACTATTTATTCATTTATGCCATGGTAAATATGTTGATGTCATCTACAACACATACTTCACAATTCACAAGAAGTATCAATGAGCGCAAGTGATATGCCGAACATAGCGCAAGCTCCACAACCAAGAGTTCTGGTTGCAAAACTCTGGCTCCATATTTCATCCAAGTTGTGCATCTAGTTGTACATTTACTCCAGGAAAAAAGAAAACAAAAAAATAATGCAGACTACCATTCACATTACTTTTCCTGTTAAAAAAATGTCACCAGGTCTAAACTTATAACACCCAAAATACTATCAATAGAGGGCTTGAACAGTTTTCGAATTGGACAAGTGTTCATCGGGGACATAATGGTCATCTATAGCACCTAATTGGACAAGGAAAAAAAAACTAGATCCATTATGTGTGCTAACATGACAGACAACAAAGCCCTGATGATAGTCACACTGACTATTTCCACACAACTTGTCCATAAACATGCAGAAAAGATATTGCCTGGTAATGGGATATCCATTACAAATTTTAATATCCTACCCAAAAAAGTATATGACCATGGTGATTGTGATCGGATTATATCGCTCAACGCAACAAGTATTGTGGAAAAAAATCATGTTGTTTGTTCAGAATATCATTTCGTCCCAGACACGACTATTAGACAACTTGCACAGAGCAATGACACTTACCCAATCAGAACCATTGGTGGAGTTGTCACACTCGTGAGAAAACTTGGCTCACAACACATTCTCCATATAAAATATGGAGATTCAGACAATGACAAGGCAATGGTATCATTCTCCATATCCAATTTTGTCCTTTACTTTCACATGTCCATGTATCTCGGTTATGTTACACAACTATTGCACTATTCCATGTTGCAGCTGCAATTGTTTGACACCTATTCAAATTTGTTTTCCTCAATGGAACAACAATTTCATAACGGGCGATTTCCACTTATTCTCTTCAAAAATTAAACAAAGAAAATAGATGTTAAAGAAAGGATCTTTCGCACAACACAAGCAACATTTGTAACAAAATTGCAAACATACATAGTACAAGATCTCAAGAAACTAACTAGCTCTAGAACTGTTGTGCGTATACATCTACAATTTCATCCTCACTCTGCTCATACAAATTTCCTTCACCAATTTTTTGCAGTTTTTCTTTTTTGTTGTTGTGTGTTTGTATATTATATTTTTCAGTATATTAATTGATATGCTCATGTGCCCAGGTTGAGGGTGTTTTGGTTGCAACGAATGCATCTTCGAACCCCTTCAAGCCTGTATGTGCCAAATGAAACTCTCCTTCTTCTGCTTCTGCTTTCAAAATGATGATACAATTGATTGTCTACGATGCAGTAAGCAATGCCCTTACATATATAGACATTGTCTCAATGCCACCATCTGAACCGTGGGAAAGACAATCGTACATTGTACAATTAGACAGCCGTTGCTACAAGATGTACTTCCTGGGTTAGCAATATTACCATATGAAGAATACCTACAGAAAAAGGCAAATAATGTCTACATGCTGCGTGACTTCTGGATACATAGAAAATTTACCTTAAATGAGCACAATGCAATATTGCATATCGGTTGAAAAAAAAAATCATATCAAGCTTTGGCAGGAAACGAAAAAATCTCATGTCTGTCTGTAATTTTTCTTCAATATCCAAATGAATGTTCTTCGAACTCGAGTTATTTAGAGTTTAAATCTATAGCTGTAAAATTTTCTTTCCAAAGATTTTTTCTTTTTGTGTGCACTTGAAAAAACAATGAGAATCTAACTACAAATCAAATTGTTGTTGTTATTTTGATGTTTTTTTGCATTTCCCAGTAAGAATTTTTCATATATGTTGGGGTTTCCACATGAAAAAAATATGGTGGATAGATATGGATTTGTTGAAGGAGTCTGCACCTTTTTGGATACCCAAATTGGGAAAAAAAATTCCAACTATATAGCCATGGAAGGATTTCTGCATTTTTTGGGTACCCAAATAAAAAAGATGATATCCAACTATACATTTATGGTATGATATATGCATTTTCTTGATTCCATGATTGAAAAAAAATGGCTCAACATGGATTGAAGCATGAGCTTGAGATCTTCAGAACTCGCTATAGAGATAAGGGAGTTCGGGCATTGGAATTCATACAGCCAGTTGCATTTATTGTTGATATACAAGTGCATAATATTGTTTAGTCTAGAAATGGGAAGCATGAGGATGAACCCCATACAAAGTATCCAAATGTGAATAAATCATGCCCATATTTTGAACTGTCGAAATGGCTTGCTTCTATGGGTAGAATCATCATGCATTTCCAATAATATTGGAAATTTGGCATTGTTAAAACTAATAGTGATAGAACATGGCACTGTCAGAAGAAAATGTCCATAGTGATATTGCGTCATGGTAAAATAGTAATCGGAAAGTTTCATGTTCCCCATTTGGGGGTTTGGTTATAGTTGGGATACAATGGCGAAGCCCCACTGGTTTTGTGATGTCTTGTGTTTGATAGAATTTTGTTCATATATCATAGCCCCAGTTATTTTCTCATGAGAACATATACCAGATGTAAGAGAAAACCAATGCCACGTGTGTTTTTTTTTATGCATAGATTGATGCATATTTCTCTATGGACCCTTGTGGGATCTCACTTGGCACCTTTTGTGTTCATGTGTTTCTCTGTGCCTTGACTTTCAATACATTTGGTGTTTACTTTTATCTCTGCTTTCCCTTTTTGGTTACTTAGTCATTTTTCGGAAAATGTCTAGGTGCGAGGGTTGGCGGATTCACATCTTAATATTTCCACTGATACTTTTATATCATCAGTCTGATCGACCACTTCCCCGTTTCATATTCAACAAAAATTTTGGATCGCGAGTTCCTGTGTAGGCAGGCTCAACATTGCATTTCCATTGTTCCTCCACTTGCAAACAACACTCGGACTTCCTCGATCTACAAATTGGCAACCAAATTCCCCTTTCTTTTTTCTCAATTTCTTTCCCTTTTTAGTTACTTAGTCGTCTTTATGAATGTGTCATTTTTCCGAATGTCTCATGCTTTTATATACAATACCCAAAGTTCCGCAATATACAAATTGACCGTCGAAGTCCATCATTTTCCCTTGTTTTGTGTTACACATTTTGCAATCAGAATTTGGGATACATAAAATTTGACCATCGAGCCCTCACATGTATTGAGTAGAACTTGTGGCCTTGTTTTCAAGCCCAACAATATTCCTTTTTCCTAGTATGTCTCATGCTTTTATATCGTGAGTCCAACCAATCGCCTACCCATTGCATACTTGGCCACTATTACCATCGTCGGTTCCTGGCCAAGCTTGCTCAACATTGCGCTTCCATTGTTCTGCTACCTACAAACAACACTCAAAATTCCACGATATACAAATTGACCGTCGAAATCTGTCATTGTGTTTTGTTCCATGTTAAACATTCTGCACTAAAAAGTTCAGAGACATACAATTTGACCATCGACCCCTCACGTCTCCTAAGTAGAACTTGTGGCCCTATTTTCAAGCTCGTCAATCTTCCATGTTCTGAGTATGTCTCATGCTTTTATATCATGAGTCTAGCCAACCACTTACCCATTTCATACTTGGCCACTATTACCATCATTAGTTCCTAGCCATGTTTGCTCAACATTGTGCTTCCATTGTTCTGCTACCTACAAACAGCACCCAAATTCCACGATATACAAATTGAACGTCGAAATTCATCATTGTGCCATGTTCCGTGTTACACATTCTGCAATCAAAATTTCCGAGACATGCAATTTGACCATTGGCCCGAAACGTCTCCTGAGTATAACTTGTGACACAAGCTCGATCAACCACTTTCCATACTTGGCCATTTCTTGGAATCTCTTTCATGAGTTGGTGGGTGGACGAAATGTGCAATGCTTAATCACTCTTCTCCATCCCCACCACCTTCACACTTTTTTCTAGATATGCAATTATTAAGATTTAATGATAATAGCTCATCATGTAGGAACCGTTAAGATTGTCATTAATGTCTGAAAGGCTGGAGAATATTTGTCATTAATACAAATTAAACCAAGATTTGTAGAGAGTTGTGTTATCCTTTCCAAGTATTAATTTCAAGCATCATGAAATGTCTTTCACACGTCGTTTGATTGGCATCTTTACAAAATCTCTAATCCTTAATCGCTCTTCATTGTCATTGCCACCTTCGCACATTTTTATAAATATGCAATTAGTAATCTTTAATGGTAACAACTCATTATGCACGAACCGTGGATACTTTCATTGATCAATGAAAGGCTCAAGGAGATATTCCATTGATACGCATTAAACCAATATTTGCGAAGTGTTATATTATCCCTTCTGAATTTTCATTTCAAACATCATCTGGAGAAAACGGAAATTTGTTAACTTATGGCAGCAATTCCACAACAGTTCTGTCCAGATACATTAAACACCTTTGGGCATGATGACCAGAGGTTCCAGTACTGCAGGGCATATTCTGACTACTCATCTCTCTCTGACCAGGAGAAAAAAAGGAGATGGTCCCTTGGTGAACCGAGAGATATATTTCAAGACAAATAATTCCAAGGCAACCTCGACTACTTAGACAACCTTCCCACCTACATTGATGGCTGGAGCAGAGGTTGATGCGGTCGATTTGAAGCTAGGAGAATATGGTATGATGGACAATGATACGACAATGGATGATCGCAATGCAGACGTTGTCCCCACTCGTGCACCCAAATTTAAATCAACCATAATTGGGGGCACTTCCTGGCTCGGTGATGGCAGCCCTAACAAGACCAAAAGAAGGGGTTTCAGAAAAGAAACTGACGCTAAACACAATAGCCTCTTTGCAGCTCAAGAGTAGGAATTCCAGAGGTCCAAATTAGTTCGTTTTGGGTGAAATTCTTTCACTATAAGGAAATGGTCTCTTGATTCTCCCAGAGATATATTTCATGCCAAATAATTATTCAATTGTGGGACCACTCTCCTATTCTATGGATATACAATTAACATCTTAGGGGATGAGAACCAGAACTCCCACTGGTGCAAGGCATATTCCTACTAGTCATCTCCTTCTGCCCAGAATGGACTAATTTGGGCCTCTGGAATTGCTCATGTAGCATGTGTCCCTAAAGTCTTCGACTGTGAGGTGGTGGTCTCTTGGTGTGTCCTAACTTTTAGTTTCGGTCTCTTCCTCTTGCCCTGCAATGTTTTTCATCTTATTCCTCATAGGAATATTGTGATAACTATCAATTTTACCGTGAGGATGGGTTCTTATGTCCTCTTGCATTTGAAAAATTCTAGGTTGCTTTCTTGCTGGGGTGCAACGTTGGAGCGATTTTGCAGAATGTCATGCCCTTTGCAGTGGCGACCGTAGATTGGAAACTCTTCTTGCCAATTCCTTTTCCCTATTATTTGTACAATTGAGTGGTGCTTTGCAATGTCTCCAAGTTGCTAGCATCAGGAGAAGGAGTTTTGTTCACCTGCTTCAAGCCAAGGAATTATTCCACTGCAGAACCACTCTCATGTTTCTTTGTTGCCTCAGGTCTTCTGCAAGATATTGAGATTGCGGCAATGAACATTGACCTTCTGAAGAGAAGACTGCAAGGATTTCCTAAAAATAAACATGGTAATGAGTTTTGTATGCATGTTAAAGAGCATCTTGATGGCTCCTACATTTTGCAGATCCTGTACCTTTTATGACAAATATGTTCAATGTTTTGGTGCAAAGAACTCAGTCCAATTTCTATGGATAGATATACATTGCCCAACATATTTTTTTTGGATTTACTATTAAAAAAAATTCCTTGGAATATTGGTTGCTACTTCTTTGCTGAATTTAACACCTCTTCTCATTGGCATGGTTCGATAGTCTCGTAGTTCTTGAATATTGTATTGGCTAAATTAATGTGATCTAATATGTAACATTTAACAATTATATGACAATGCATCGTGTCGATCCCATCAGGATTTTATGGAAACAACAAAGAATTTCAAACAGTTTCAAAACAACATTCAATTCTATTCATAATGCATATAGAACATAACAAGACCAAATCATGATGTGGTAGTTGGGGCCCCGCCCTAGAAATTTTGTTTTCATCTCGACCTTGCTAAAAAAACAATTTATTATTCCCCTTTCACTTCCTTGATTCCTTTACCTCGAAAAGGAACATTTTATTAGTTGTCCATCCCCTGGCCTCTATTTGAGCACTTTTTACTTTATTAATGAAATTACCAAATTTTTGTTCACGAAAAAAAAAAATGATCCATGGTTGTTGTAGTTAAATGGGACTATGAAATCAACTACAATAATAAAATTCAAGGTCGTCATTGTTGTTTCTAGACATGCAATTATTAAGTTTTAATGCTAACAACCCATCATGCAAGAAGTTTAATACTTAAGTTAATATGTCAAAAGTAATGGAAGAATGTATCAAGAACACAATTACTCCCACAAGTTGCAATAAAAACTAATCTTCAACAAAGCATTTTCTCACACCCTTTTTAATGGTACAAACACAATAGAAAACGAGCAAGTGGATAAAATATTGGATTAGAAAATGATGGTTTTGCAACAATATGGCTTGTTTGAGACCAATTCCTGCTTACAAAAATTGTCTTCTGCTTTTCTATTTTCCCACTCTTTTATCCCCTTCTTTTCCCTCTTCTATACTTAACCAAATTCCCCTTTCTTTTTCCCCATGTAGTTTCTCTTTCTTGTTACTTAGTTGTTTTTTCCAAAAATGTCTTGTTGCATGGGTTGGAAGATTCACGGGTTCACATTTCTATTTATGCTTTTATATCATGATTCTGATCAAGCGCTTCCCCTTTCCATACCTAGCCAATTTTTTGATCGTGGGTTCCCACCCATGTAGTCTCTAAATTACACTTCCATTTTTCTGTGACCTGCGAACAACACTCCAACTTCTACGATATGAAAATTTACTTCTGGAATCCCACATCATCCCCTCTTCCGTGTTATAAATTTTTCACTAAAATGTTCCCATATATGCAATTTGACCATCGAGGCCTCATGTCTCCTCGAGAACCCTTGTCACCCTATTTTTAAGCTCGTCCAACTGTTTCCACACTTGGCCATTTCTTGGAATTTCTTTCGCGGATCGTCGGCTTGGCGGGTTCAGGAAATTTCCAATTTCTAGTTGTTATTTCTTGGGCCTTCCACCTTCAGACTTCTTTTCAAGTATATGCAATAAGTATAGAAATTCTCCAGAAACATACAAAAAATATCTTTCCAGGAAATGGAATATCTATTACAGATTTGAATATATTGGCCCTTCTTTTCCCTCTTCTATACTTAACCAAATTCTCGTTTCTTTTTCTTCTCTACTTTCTCTTTTTGGTTACTCGGTCATTTTTCTTAAAATGTCTAACTGCATGGGTTGGTGGACTCATGGGTTCACATTTTCACTCATGCTTTTATATCACGACTCTGACTGACCATTTCCCATTCCATGCCTAGCCACTTTTCAGATTGTGAATTCCCGGGAAGGCGGGCTCTAGATTTCACTTCCATTGTTCATGACCTACAAACAACACTTGGACCTCTGCGATATACAAATTTACTGCCAGACGCCCACATCATACCCTCTTCCATGATACATAGTTTTCACTCAAAATTTCAAAGACCTGCAATTTGACCTTCGGGTCCTCGCATCTCCTGGGGAACTATTGTCACCCCATTTTGAAGCCCATGCATCCACTTTCCATACTTCACCATTTCTTGGAATCTCTTTCGTGCCTCCAATTTCTAATTCTTGTTTCCTGTGCCTGCCACCTTCGCACTTCATTCCAAGTATGCAATAATTGAGTTTTACTGATAACAACTCACCATGCCTCCAGGAGACAGTCATACTAACTGTCCCTAGACAACTTGTCTAGAAACATGCAGAAAATATCCTTCCAGTTAATGGGATATCTATTAAAAATATTAATATATTAGCGAAATGAGTCTCACAGACCATTTCCCTATTCCATACTTACCAAATTTTTCTCTTGTGGGTTCCTGGATAGGCGGACTACACTTCTAGTGTTCCTTGACCTGCAAACAACACCATGACTTCCGTGATATACAAACTGACTTCCAGACTCCCACATCATCCCCTCTTCTGTGTTACACAATTTGCACTCAAAAGTTCTGATACATACAATTTGACCTCGGGGCCTCACATCTCCTCGGGAACCCTTGTCACCCTATTTTAAAGCCTGCTTGACCACTTTCCACACTTGGCCATTTCTTGGAATCTCTTTTGCAGATCGTCGCATTGGCGGGTTTAGGAAATTTCCAATTCTTGTTCATTGTTTCCTATGCCCGCCACCTTCACACTTCTTTCCAAGTATATGCAATAAGCATACAACTTCTCCAAAAACATGTAGAAAATATCTTGCAGGGAAATGGGATATCTATTACATATTTTAATATATTAGCCCTTATTTTCCCTCTTCTATACTTAACCAAATTCCCGTTTCTCTTTCCCTTGTACTTTCTCTTTCTCGTTACTTAGTCATTTTTTGAAAAATGTCTAGTTGTGCGGGTTGGAGGACTCATGGGTTCACATTTTCACTTGTGATTTTATATCGCGACTCCAACCAACTACTTCTCCATTCCATACCTAGCCACTTCTCAGATAGTAGATTCCCAGGTAGGCGGGATCTAGACTACATTTCCATTGTTCGATGACCTGCAAACAACACCCTGACTTCTGCAATATACAAATTTACAACCAGACTCTCACATCATACCCTCTTCCATGTTACACAGTTTGCACTCAAAATTTGTAAGACCTGCAATTTGACTATCGGGTCCTCACGTCTTCTATGGAACTATGTCATCCCATTTTGAAGCTCGTATGTCTGCTTTTCATGCTTCACCATTTCTTCAAATCTCTTTTGCGGATCGTCGAGTTGGCAGGTTCACGAAATATCCAATTCCTAATCATTGTTTCTTGTGCCTGCCACCTTAGCACTTTTTTCCAAGTATGAAATAACTGAGGTTTAATGCTGAAAACTCACCATGCCTCAAGGAGACCATCATAATAACTATCTCTACACAACTCGTCCAAAAACATGCAGAAAACATAAAGCTAGGTAATGGCATAATTATTACAAATATCAATATATTATCCAAAACGAATTCCACTGACCATTTCCCTATTCCATACTTACCAAATTTTTCTCTTGCGGGTTCCTAGATATGAAGGTTCAATATTTCCCTTCCATTGTTTCGTGACCTGCTAACAACACCCAGAATTCTATGATATACATGCAGAAAAGATATTGCTAGGTAATGCGATATCTATTACAAATTTCAATATATTAGCTAAAATGAGTCCAACCGACTATTTCCCTATTCCATACTTAGCCACTTTTTTGATTGTGGGTTCCCTTACAGGTGAGCTCAATATTTCCCCTCCATTGTTCCGCGACCTGCAAACAACACCCGAAATTCCTCAAATATACAAATTGACTGCTAGACTGCCACATCATTCACTCTTTCCGTTTATGCCTTTTGTAGTTAAAATTTATGAGACATACAATTTGACCGTTGGGCCCTCACCTCTCCTAAGAATCCCCTGTAACCCTATTTTGAAACCCGTCTGACAACTTTACATACTTGGCCATTCCTTACTTTCTCTTCCCCTTCCTCGTCACCTTCGCACTTGTTTATAATAAAAAATTGTTTATAAA
>JZKD02S1636974.1:227899-247945 GCA_000966675.3 Picea glauca
TAATTTGACCGTCGGACACTCACCTCTCCTCTGTATCCCTTGCAACCCTACTTTCAAGCCCGTATGACCACTTTTCATACTTATGTATATATAAAAGAGTCTTTTTTATAATAAAAAAGATTCTTTATAAAAACACACACACGTATATGTGTGTATGTGCATGTAAGGTCTTATTTCTAAGTATGCAATTAGCAAACTTTAATGTTAAACCAATATTTGAGGAGATCTCCCATTAATACGCATTCAACCAACATTTCTGGAGGGTTATATTTTCCCTTCCAAGTGTTAATTTCAAACATCATGGAATGTCGTTCGCGCATCTTCGAGTTGGGCCATTCACGAAATATTCAATCCTTAATTACGAAAATGAGTTTGACCGACCGTTTCCCTATTCCATACTTAGCCACTTTCCTGAAATTCTGCAAATATACAAACCGACCACTGAATTGCCCCATCATGCCCTCTTCCATTTTACGAGTTTTGCAATAAAAGTTTCCAAGACATACAATTTGACCATTGGACACTCACCTCTTCTGAGTATCCCCTGTAACCCTATTTTGAAACTTGTCCGGTCGTTTTTCATACTTGGCCATTCCTTACTTTCCCTTCCCCTCTTTTGTCCCCTTTTCACTTGTTTATAATAAAAAATTGTTTACACAGACACACACACACACACACACACACATAAGGTCTTATTTCGAAATATGAAATTAGTAAGATTTAATGCTAACAACTCATCATGCAGGTACTGTATATGTTGTCATTAATGAGTGAAAGGCTCGAGGAGATATCCCATTAATACGCATTAAACCAAGATTTTTTTAGGGTTATATTATGCCTTCCGAGTGTTAATTTCAAACATCATGGAATTATGTTCATGTGTCATTGGGTTGGTGCATTCATGAAACCTACAATCCTTAATTTCTCTTCATCGTACCCACCACCTTCGCACTTCTAAGTATGAAATAACTAAGCTTTACTTCTAACAAATCATCATGCAACACCCATAGAGATTGTCATTAATGAGCGAAAGGCTCGAGGATATTTCCCATTCACACGCATTGAACCAACATTTGTGAAGGGTTATTTATCCCCTCCAACTATTCATTTCAAGCATTTTTAGAGAAAACAGATGTTCTCATAAACTTATGGCACCATCTTGACAATAGTTATGTGGAGATATAGTGAACATATTAGGGCGCGAGGACCAAAACTTCCAGTGGTCCAGAGAATATTATTACTACTCATCCCCTTCCACCCAGAACAAAATAATTTGGACCTCTAGGATTGCTCATGAAGGCTGTGTCCCTGAAGTCTTTGACTGTAAGGAGATGGTCTCTTGGTGTGCCGATAAATATATTTCATGCCAAATAATTATTCCACTACGGGACCACTCTTATATTTCTTTGTCACCTCAGGTCTTCTGCCAGATGTTAAGATTTCCAGAGCCAACATTGAAGTTCATAGGAGGATACTCCAAGTAGTTCCTAAGAAATAATAATAACAAATTGGACCTCTTGTCCGAGTTCCTGGAATACCTGATGGCAATTCCTAAAGATATCACAAACTTGGAGGTTAGTTCATTTAGAAATCCATTCTGGGAAATTGCCTAGCTATTTACAAGAATAGCAGGACAATAATCCACAATAACTATTTCCTGCATGGTTCTTTATATTTTTTATTTCACAGTCAAGGAACAAGCCATTTTTTATTGGGGGAAGCTAATTTCCCATGAAATATGTTCCTAATTGTCAAGCTTCAAAAAGGAGAATAAATTTTATATGTCATCCTACATGGTTTTTGCGATAGCGCATTGCTGTCAGTTTCCAAAATTGTCTATGTCCAAGAAGGTAAACTGGGAATTTGACCCAGTAACCTTCTGGTACTAGTCCTTGTCCAAGCACAAGGCCTCCCACTATTTTTATTAGGTTTTTAATGACTTTGACTCTATTTTCAAGGTTGTATTGTTAGGATAAGATGCTCCCCACATATCTGACCAGGAAACCAAGTTTTTGGACAAGAAGGGGGCACTTGAACAAATGGATAATTATAGTGTGATAAGGATTTTTGGCTCCAAGGAAAAATTCTCTCCTTCCATGTCACATTACAGACATAATGTTTGTTACAGAAATAACAAGGTAATAAAACTACTAGTTGCATCTATTCTTGCATGAGAAGAGAAAAAAGTAGTTCATTCCTCTGCCTTGGAAAGTTAGGGACTTTGTGTTGAGGAATGTCAACAAAATTGACGAATTTGTATCCCATTTCAACAACTTGAACCTAAGATATGCTAAAATCCTAAGAGGATTCGACCCTAATAAAAAAAAAATTAGAAAATTTACTTACACTTGGCCTCGACAATTATTTTTTCCAAAAACACATGGGTGAAAACAGAGACATTGGTGACAAAACTCCTGCCTCTGATGCTGACGACCTAGACACACTACAAAGCACCTCTGAATTGTACAAGCAATGGGGAAAATGCCCCTGTGAAAAGAGTGTTCAATTGGTGGATAACACTCCCAAAAGTACTACATCCTGGAGCATCGCTCCAACAACCCACCACAGTAAGAAAGAAACCCATAATTCTTCAAATGGAGGAGGAGATAACAACCCTTCTCACCCTAAAATTGATAGTTCTCACAAGCTTTCCGTGGAGAATAAGAGAGAAAAAATTGTAGGGCAGGTGGAAGAGCCTGAAATTGAGAGTGAGAACATAGAAATTGAGACTGATCTGGATAGCGTATTCTGCAACCTTGATCAGCATGGAGACGTGATCCAGCATAATCATCCAATGGACATAGTTGATACCAATTTTTTTTACGAAGATGAATCCTTCGTATTCTAGAGCATTGTTTTTCGTGGGCCTTCCACCTTCAAACTTCTTTCCAAGTATATGAAATAAGTATACAACTTCTCCAGAAACATACAAAAAATATCTTTCCAGGAAATGGAATATCTATTACAGATTTGATTATATTGGCCCTTCTTTTCCCTCTTCTATACTTAACCAAATTCCCGCTTCTTTTCTACTCTACTTTATCTTTCTAGTTACTTAGTCATTTTTCCTAAAATGTATAACTGCGAGGGTTGGTGGACTCATGGGTTCACATTTTCACTCATGCTTTTATATCACGACTCCGACCGACCATTTCCCATTCCATGCCTAGCCACTTTTTATATCACGGATTCCTGGGCAAGCGGGCTCTAGATTTCACTTCCATTGTTTCGTGACCTGCAAACAACACCCGGACCTCCACGATATACAAATTTACTGTCATAATCCCACATCATACCCTCTTCCATGATACACAGTTTTAGCTCAAAATTTCAGAGACCTGCAATTTGACCTTCAGGTACTCACGTCTCCTGGGGAACTATTGTCACCCCATTTTGAAGCCCGTATGTCCGCTTTCCATACTTCACCATTTCTTGGAATCTCTTTTGCACCTCCAATTTCTAATCATTGTTTTCTGTTCCCACCACCTTCACACTTCTTTCCAAGTATGAAATAACTGAGGTTTAATTCTAACAACTCACCATGCCTTCAGGAGACAGTCATACTAATTGTCCCTAAACAACTTGTCCAGAAATATGCAAAAAATATCCTTCCAGGTAATGGGATATCTATTAAAAATATCAATATATTATTGAAACGAGTCTCACAGACTGTTTCCCTATTCCATACTTACCAAATTTTTCTGTTGTGGGTTACTAGATAGGTGGATTGCACTTCTTGTGTTCCTTGACCTAAAAATAACACCACGACTTCTGTGATATACAAATTGACTTCCAGACTCCCACATCAACCCCTCTTCCATGTTACATAATTTGCACTCAAAATTTCGTATACATACAATTTGACCTTGGGGCCTCCATCTCCTCGAGAACTCTTGTCACCCTATTTTGAAGCAGGCCTGACCACTTTCCACACTTGGCCAATTCTTGGAATCTCTTTCGCAGATCGTCGGATTGGTGGGTTCAGGCAATTTTCAATTCCTATTCATTGTTTCCTATGCCCGCAACCTTCACACTTCTTTCCAAGTATATGCAATAAGCATACAACTTCTCCAGAAACATGTAGAAAATAGCTTGCGAGGAAATGGGATATTTATTACAAATTTGAATATATTAGCCCTTCTTTTCTCTCTTCTATACTTAACCAAATTCACGTTTCTCTTTCTCGTTACTTAGTCGTTTTTACGAAAATTTCTAGCTGCACGGGTTGGAGTACTCACGGGTTCACATTTGCACTCATGCTTTTATATCACGAATTTGACCGACTACTTCTCTATTCCATACCTAGCCACTTCCCTGACAACATATTCCCGAGTAGACGAGATCTAGATTGCATTTCCATTCTTTTGTGACCTGCAAATAACACCCTGACTTCTACATTATACAAATTACAACCAAACTCTCACATCATACCCTCTTCCATGTTACAAATTTTTCACTCAAAAGTTTCAAGACCTGCAATTTGACTCTATAGAGTCCTCATGTCTTCTATGGAACTATTGTCATCCCATTTTGAAGCTCGTATCTCCACTTTTCATACTTCACCATTTCTTTGAATCTCTTTCGTGGATCGTCGAGTTGGCAGGTTCACGAAATATCCAATTCCTAATCGTTGTTTCTTGTGCCCGCCACCTTCGCACTTCTTTCCAAGTATGCAATAACTAAGGTTTAATGTTGACAACTCACCATGCCTCGAGGAGACCATCATAATAACTATCCTTACACGACTCATCCAAAAACATGCAGAAAATATCATGCCAGGTAATGGCATAATTATTACAAATATCAATATATTATCCAAAATGAATTCCACTGACCATTTCCTTATTCCATACTTACCAAATTTTTCACTTGCGGGTTCCTGGACAGGCAGGTTCAAGATTTCCCTTCCATTGTTTCACGACCTACAAACAACACCTAGAATTCCATGATATACATGCAGAAAAGATCTTGCCAGGTAATGTGATATCTATTACAAATTTCAATATATTAGTGAAAACAAGTCCGACCGACCATTTCCCTATTCTATACTTAGCCACTTTTTTTATTGTGGGTTCCCAAATAGGCGGGCTCAAGATTTCCCCTCCATTATTCCATGACCTGGAAACAACACCCAAAATTCCTCAAATATACAAACTGACTGCTGGACTACTACACCATTCACTCTTCCCTTTTATGCCTTTTGTAGTCAAAATTTCTGAGACATACAACTTGACCGTCGGGCCCTCACCTCTCCCGAGAATCTTATGTAACCCTATTTTGAAAACCGTCCAACCACTTTTCATACTTTTCCATTCCTTACTTTCTCTTCCCCGTCCCCATCACTTTCACACTTGTTTATGATAAAAAATTGTTTATAAAAAAATTAATATATATATATATATATATATATATATATATATTATAAAGACATAATTTGACCATCAGGCGCTCACCTCTCCTTCGTATTCCTTGCAACCCTACTTTCAAGCCCGTCAGACCACTTTTCATACTTATGTATATATAAAAGAGTCTTATTTATAATAATAAAAAATTGTTTATAAAAACACACACACTCATATGTGTGTGTGTGTGTGTGTGTGTGTGTGTGTAAGGTCTTATTTCTAAGTATGTTATTAGAAATATTTAATGCTAAACCAAGATTTGAGGAGATCTCCCATTAATACGCATTAAACCAAGATTTCTAGAGGGTTATATTTTCCCTTCCGAGTGTTAATTTCAAACATCATGGAATCTCATTCGTGCATCATTGAGTAGGCCCATTCATGAAATATTCAATACGTAATTATGAAAATGAGTCTGATCGACTGTTTCCCTATTACATACTTAGCCACTTTCCCTAAATTCCACAAATATACAAATCAGTCGTTGAACTACCCCATCATGCCCTCTTTCATTTTACGCGTTTTGCAGTAAAAATTTTCAAGACATACAATTTGATCGTCGGACTCACCTCTTCTAATTATCCCCTGTAACGTTATTTTGAATCTTGTCCGACTGTTTTTCATACTTGGCCATTCCTTACTTTCCCTTCTCCGCTTCTGTCACCTTTGCACTTGTTTATAATAAAAAATTGTTTACACACACACACATATAAGGTCTTATTTCTAAATATGCAATTAGTAAGATTTAATACTAACAACTCATCATGCAGGTACCATATATATTTTCATTAATGAGAGAAAGGCTCGAGGATATATCCCATTAATATGCATTAAACCAATATTTGTTGAGGGTTATATTATTCCTTCCGAGTGTTAGTTTCAAACATCATGGAATTTCGTTTGCACGTCGTCGGGTTGGCACGTTCATGAAACCTACAATCCTTAATTTATCTTCATCGTACCCGCCACCTTCCCACTTCTAAGTATGCAATAACTAAGCTTTATTGCTAACATCTCATCATGAAACACCCATAGAGATTGTCATTAATGAGTGAAAGGCTCGAGGAGATTTCCCATTCACACGCATTGAACCAACATTTGTGGAGGATTATATTATCCCCTGCAACTATTCGTTTCGAGCATTTTTAGAGGAAACAGACATTCTCATAAACTTATGGCACCATCTTGACAATAGTTCTGAGGAGATACAGTGAGCATATTTGGGCGCGAGGACCAGAACTTCCAGTGGTCCAAAGAATATTCTTACTACTCATCCCCTTCTCCCCAGAAAAAAATAATTTGGACCCCTGGGATTGCTCATGCAAGATGTGTCCCGGAAGTCTTTGACTATAAGGAGATGGTCTCTTGGTGCGTCGATAAATATATTTCAGGCCAAATAATTATTCCACTACGGGACCACTCTTCTATTTCTTTGTCACCTCAGGTCTTCCGCCAGATGTTAAGATTGTCAGAGCCAACATTGAAGTTCAGAGGACAAGACTCCAAGTAGTTCCTAAGAAAGTATAATAATAGCTTGGACCTCTTGCCCGAGTTCCTAGAATACCTGATGGCAATTCCTGAAGATATCACAAACTTGGAGATTAGTTCATTTAGAAATCCATTCCGAGAAATTGCCTAGCTATTTACAAGAATAACGGGACAGTAATCCACAATAAAGATTTCTCGCATGGTTCTTTATATTTTGTATTTCATAGTAAAGGAACAAGCCATTTTTTATTAGGGGGAGCTAATTTCCCATGAAATATGTTCCCAATTGTCAAGCTTCAAAAAGGAGAAGAAATTTTATATGTCATCCTACTTGGTTTTTGTGATAGCTCATTGCTGTCAGTTTCCAAAACTATCTATGTCGAAGAAGGTAAACTAGAAATTTGACCCAGTAACCTTCTAGTACCAGGCCTTGTGGAAGAACAAGGCCTCCCACTATTTTTATGAGGTTTTTAATGACTTTGACTTTGTTTTCAAGGTTTTATTGTTAGGATAAGATGCTCCCTTCATATCTGACCAGGAAACCAAATTTTTGGACAGGAAGGGGGCACTTAAGCAAATGGATAGTTATAGTGTGATAAGGATTTTTGGCTCCAGGGAAAAAAATTATCTCCTTCCATGTCACATTACAGACATAATGTTTGTTATAGAAATAACAAGAAAATACAACTACTAGTTGCATCTATTCCTTCATGAGAAGAGAAAAAAATAGTTCATTCCTCTACCTTGGAAAGTCGAGGAATTTGTGTTGAGGAACATCAACAAAATTGACGAATTCGCAGCCCATGTCAACAACTTGAACCTAAGATATGTTGAAATCCTAAGAGGATTCGACCCTAATAAAAAAAAAATAGAAAATTTACTTACACTTGGCCTCGACAATTATTTTTTCCAAAAACACATGGGCAAAAATAAAGACATTGGTGACAACACTCATGCTTCTAATGCTGACAACCTAGACACACTGCAAAGTACCACTGAATTGTACAAGCAATAGGGAAAATGCCTCGGTGAGAAGAGTGTTCAATTGGTGGATAACACTCCCAAAAGTATGACATCCCATAGAATCGCTCCAATGACCCACCACAGTAATAAAGAAACCCATAATTCTTCAAATGGAGGAGGATATAACAACCCTCCTCACCCTAAAATTGATAGTTCTCACAAGCTTTCTATGGAGAAGAAGAGAAAAAAAATTGTAGGGTAGGCGAAAGAGCCCGAAATTGAGAGTGAGAACATAGAACTTGAGACTGATCTGGATAGCATATTCTACAACCTTGATCAACATGGAAACACGATCTAGCATAGTCATCCAATGGACATAGTTGATACCGAAATTTTTTACAAAGATGAATCCTTCATATTCTAGAGCATTTGTTTTTACAACGAGTCTAAAAAATTAATTATTGAAAAGAGAAATGTAAAAATTAAGGAAGGAAAATATCGTTCAGAGGTTAACCTTGTGAACATGTGGTCATCCCAAATCTCTCAACTTCACAGAGAAACCATATATTCTCTTGATGATTCCATTAGAGGCATTGGGGTTGAGAATGCCATACTGAAGGATTGAGTCAGGGAATTGGAGGAAGCGTTGATTCCTATGCCATTTCTTTCCAATCCTTTAGCAATAGCCATGTATGCCACCCCTGCAGCCAAGTTAAAAGGATCCTCCAGCCTCCTCGCATTGTGTAGAGCATATGTGGAGAATAATATCAAGAAAAGAATGGAATTGATTACTGAGGTGTGGGAAACATCACAAAGTATGGCTTCCCTTGGAATGAGGGAACATAATTTGCTCGAACATTTGCAGGCGGATTTAAAAAATGAAGAACATTTCTATTTAGACACAGTTCTTCCTTTTGTCACCCATGTCAACAACATGACAAAAACAAGAAGAAGAAAACAAGATCTCCCCTCCAAAAATCGGATCACTCAATTAAATGCATGATGGAAAGAGAAAGTGAAGAACCTGCATCTCATTGTCTAATCATGTGAACAAACCATATCAAAGAAAGAAAAAGTATTCACAAAGCTGACCAAAATAGACTTAGCCGAAAGGACCAACGAGGTCCAAGACCCCCAATTAAGCGTCAACTCCTTGCCCTTAACTAAGCAAGCCTTTGATAAACAAGTTGATATTTTTAAGGCGTTTGCTTGAGAAAAGTTTTACAACATCATTGAAGATGGTGAAGATGACGTGGACAACTGGCTAGTAGACTATTTGGTACAGAATGAAGAAATTGATCAGGCTCTACATAATCTTTCTATCGATCTAAGGGAATTAGAAAAGGAACTTTTCAACATAAAAATCTAGAATGAGATCAACGTCGCCCCCTTGAGAATCTACATTGAAGAATGGGTCGAAAGGGAATTGAAGTAGGTCGCAGACGAAAGGAAACATGCGGTTGGCATGATTCCATTATCCATCGACGACATCAATAAAAAGGCACCAGCAAGCTAATATAAAAAGGGGTGATATGTACCATCATTGTAAGTCTATATTGATCACATCTTGCTTTGTTTATCAATCTAGTTATTCCACCTTTTTAAAAAGAAATGTCTAGCCAAAGACTGATACCTTCCAATTTCTTCTTTTCAGGTATTACACTCTACCGTCTCCCACTTCTTTCCATAGTCCTATTTCTTGTACATAGTTCTCTTATGGTCCATGGGAGCCCCAATCCCCGTCTATATGACAAACACATTTAAATTTCCAGGAATATGTAACAGACTATATTATTTTTTGATATATTTCAAATACAACTATTGTTTATCTCCTTTTATATTTATGTGCTCATAAATTTGTATCTTCAACTACGCTGAATGTCAATAAATTGTGTTTATTTAATTTGAATTATGTTTTTATCATGTGTATGTTTTTATCTTGCTATGCAAGTCACACTATTGGAAAGAACAAAAATTTTGAGCATAGCAAAATGGATTATATAGTTTCAAAAAATAAATGGGACTATAGAGGCCAGGTGTCATTTACAGCATGGATATCACTTGTTCTTCATTCTTCTTGCCAAATCTTTGTTGCAGTTTCCATATACCTCCGCTATTTTTTCCCCATCCCTGTGCATTTATTCCCAATTCAACCTGGCAAGGACTATGCTACCATGCAACACTTGTTTTTTCATGAATGTGGTATTCATTACCTAGTTGTACCATAGCAGTTTGCAATTCTTCCAAGCTTACTCTCTTATTTTTTCATGAATGTGGTATTCATTCACTAGTGGTTTATTTATTAATTTGGTTAATTTTTTCATTTCTCATTAATTGGTATTAGAGCATTTTCTCATGTATTCTACAACCTCCTTCACCATCATAAATCCACTCTCTCATAGTTTCACATGTCACCCAAATCTATTAGACTCTTTAGGCATTTTACTTCAGTGCCTTAGCAGTGCCAACTTCTTTAGGTATCCATTTTCAATTCCCTAGAAGTGATATCATATTTTTTTGGCTTCATGAAACTCTCTTGTAGTGTATCCCTTCCCAAATTTACCCTATATCTAATGTGTTATTGTCTCAACACTTTTAGAGGGAAAAAAGACCAACTCCTTTCCAAATTTCTCCAGTGGTTAGTCACTCAAAATAAAAATAAACATTGATTATTAGAATTAAAGAAATCAAATCATGAATACTTAATCTAATGGTAAGGACACCTTGAAGTGACCATTCCCTACCTCACAACCACGTGGGTTATGGATGCCAAGCTTTATATCCCTAGGTTTGTCAATAACCTCGATGGAGAATAAGTAGATAATTAGATTCACAGCCTTTAAGAGTATATCAATATATGTTTGGATTGGAAATATGCTAATAGGGTCCATCATGCTATGGCCTTATTTGAAGGAATTATTTATAAATGGTGGAAAAATCACCGATAGAGATCGAAGGCTCCTTTCTTCTTCCAAGGTAATGCGATTTATCTGGAAATGAATGAACATGTTGTTAACCCTTAGAAAAAAATTGCTATAGAATTTTGTGCTCATTTTTACTCTCTAATATACCACCAAGGCTTACTAGACATTGGATTCAATTGAGACAATAATTGACTAGATAATGTAGTAATTTATTAATATTTTTACAAAAATCAAAGTCTAGTCAAGAACAATGTATCTGATGAAAAACAAGTTTTTATTGTCATTTTTAATTCATGATTTATTAGCATCTCTCCATAATAAAGTATATTTTTTTAATCACACAACAATAGCCCAAGATTTTTAGCATGTCCTAGCTATAGAAATGAGATTATAAGCAAGATATAATCTAAGTCCTCCATAGATAGACACACTTTTCAACAACCCACACCCATCCCCCCAACTCCATATCTCCCCAACATCATGGAAAATAATGTACCTTTTATCACTCCCAACTCATTATACTTCAAAGTGTTGAGCCTTCTACGTGCAGGAAAAGGCTAAACCCTTCTTATGGAAGCCTATCCTGAACCACAAGAAAAAACTCATTCCTAATGTATCTCCATTGGCAATCCTGCATATCAAGATCTAAGATTTATTTTGGTGGATAATACATATTCCCAATCCCATTCCAAGGAAATTTTCCAATATAATTATCAAATAAAAGATCATATGGCTCAACTCATCATTAACAATATAAATCAAAATAAATTGTTGTCCAGAGCCCCCTCCATCTCTCTATCACACCCCACTTGTAGCCTTATTATCTAGGTTGGGTTCATAATAATGGAAACTGAATCATGGTCACCAAATATTACATCATCACCTTTAATATTATGAATTTCTAGGATAGTTGATTGCAATGTTAACACCTTTGATTAAGCAAACTTGATCTATGGACACCCATACTAGCCCCAAAGACACTATGTTCATGATGGTGACCAAAATACTTATACTCGTAGGAAATATGGGAAGTGATATCAATTTTCATCTACCTTGAATCCTCCATTTCATCTCTTAAATGGATCTAATGTGGTCAGGTAAACCAGCCTCAATAGATTCATGACCTAATTTTAGGTTCATTAGGCCAAAGAAGACATTATAGATAAGCTACCACTAGCTACCACAACCTAAAGGGCTTCCACAACAGTGCACTATATGTGCATTATATAACATACAATTGATTTAGTTCCTAGGGCCTCCCTTATAAACACTATAGCCTATCACCTATCTCTTATTGAAAGTTCTAAAGTAGAGAAAAAATTGAAGTTCATTCAATAAGGTTTCATTCAACCTAGAACCTATCCCTGTGGATCGCCAACATTCCTTATACCCATGTAGGATAATTATGATGTGTCGTGTGACAAATTATATAGCTCTCAATAGAGTTACTATCAAGAACAACTACCCATTTCTCCAAAGAGATGATAATCAAGCATGACATCTACATGGAACAAGTCTACAAAATGTATTTCACATGGTATCATCTGTTATTTCCTAAATTGTATCTAGAACATATGATCTGTTCCTACATTTTGATTGTTGATTTGACCACAACTTCAAAATCAAATTCCTAAAACAACAACAATCATATACAAATCCTACCTTCCAAATATGGCTTATTCACTAAGTATTTTAGCATAGAGTGACTAGTAAAGAACTATAAATTCCTCCCTCACATATACTGCCAAAATTTGTATAGTGTGTGTATTATTACCAAGCCTTCTCATTTTGTAGTGGTGTAATTCCACTACGCATGAGATAAATATTGGGAATGTGTTATATTCTTTGCATTTTTGGCTATTTTTGGTCCACTTTTTAGTCTACATTTATTGTTTTTAAACCAAGGGTCATCCCATTTTAATCTAATTATATTTAAGGGATTAGGATTGTATTCTAATTTGGTTTAACGTATTAGGGTTTTGGATGCCACAAAATACCTATATATTGTAATGTGAATGGTGAAGTTAATATAATGAAGAAGATAGAGGTGCATCTTTAAGGTTTGTTAGTTTTTTTTATTAAGGTTTTCCAAAGTAAATCTTTGTGTACTTTGTGTGTACCATTATTGTTCTTTCTATTTTCTTAAGAAACTGTATGTTTCACTTCAAAGGTTTAAAACTTACAATAACTTTCTACTAGCATAATACATAGGATGATTTATCACACCTTCAGCTAGCTACACCAAAACACTTTCGAGGAATATGTTTGATCTATCCATAGAGAGATGGAAGAGTTACTTCCAAAATGGGAATACCAATATAAGTGTGATTACCATCTTCCTTCAACTTCTCAAAATATTTGTTACACCATTCTTTCGAATGAAAAGGTACATCCTTCCATAGAAATTCTTCCAACATCATTGTGAGATATATGAATAAATTCATACTAAACTATCCTTAATAAGTAGTGTGTAACAAAGTATATTATAACAATGGGGCACTATTTAGTGGTGGTGTATCCTTAAGTGATCCATAATGATACCTATATTCATGGGATCCACTAACATGATCTCTTTGAAAACAATGTTCTCAAGCACCACTCCAAATGGAGTGTTGAATATACATTTTTTTTATATTGAGTGAAAGATGCATCTTCCTACACCTTTCAAACATTGGTTGTAACAAATGATCATGATATTTAGAAAAATTCATAGTCTATTAATGAAGATAAATTTCTAGAAACTTATAGATAGAGTCATGAAACACAACAACAACAATACCCTAGAAAGTGGAAGCTGTATTCTTAAGACCAAATAAAAATAGGTTGTACACAAATGACCCAAATTCCATCACAATAGTTGTCTTCATCTTATATTCCTCTGTGATGTGCACTCAATGATATCTATAGACACCATCTACAAAAGAGTATACTTTCTTCCCTACCACTCTTTCCAAAATTACATAACTAGATGACATTGAAAAGGGATCATGAACATAGGCCTCATTCATTCCATGGAAGTACACATATACATGGATTCTTCTTGTATTCTTATTCTATATAAAAAGGGACTTGTCCATTCAAATTATTCCACTCAAAAAATCAATATAGTAGCCAACATTTTTTTGATCTCATGCTTGACCTAGTTCTTATAGTGTGATTCATATGGTGGTCTTTTCTTGATAGCATTTTCACTTGACTTCAACTCAATTTTTACCTTGTTGAGATTCTCATCTATGCCCTTCATATTAATAAAATTGTGCAAAAAAAAAATGGTATTCTTTTAGTAAATCCACAACCTCTATGATGATAACATCATCCCAATAGTCCCCCATAACAACCATCTTTGTGCATCCATTGATCTAATATTAATCTTATGGGTGTTCAAATGTTCATGATAATACCTAGGTGTAATGAAAGTATCATTGATATCCTAGACTATGAGGTCTCATTCAAACTCATTAGGCTACATATGGCATAAAATACTCATTAAACTAATTTCTTGTTCCTTTTTACATATCCATAAATGTTGATGCTCCTCATAGACCTACAAGTCTATATTTTCAAACTCTTAACCATATATGGAAATGAAATTCTTTGCACTCTACATCATATTAGTAATCTATGCAATAGCCCCTAAAAAATAAATGACATGCCAAACCTGGACCACAAACCTTCCTAGTCCTCAATCTTTTGAAGAGTTTGATCTTCATATATATACTAGGTCTTTGGAAGTAGGCCTAGTCTATGCACAAATATGTGAACCCACTACTTAACTGAGATACCATCCCTAGTCCAAAATTCTTCACAAGTATCCACATGTTGTGTTGGATTAGTCTCTCCATTTAACAAGGATGTCCTCTCTCCAATGTGTTTTTTTATAGTATATGTTCATCTATTCAAGTTTTCTTGCAACTCTTTCTGATCTTATAGTAGCATGAAATGCATTTGTAAAGATGAAACAACCTTATCCAAAGTGTCTAGGGAGACTTTGTGCATTTCCCACCATCTTGTTGGAGTGGATTTTAGTGTTGCATATAATTATTCACCATGCTACTCTGGGTTTTGATAGTTAATGATCACTTCCACAAACTCTATAACATATCATATTCCATTAAACTTTGGTTGATCCTTCATTTACACGACTATCCATCATATCAATCTTATCATTTCACATTTGTGAGGGGATGTCTCATAATCTCCATTCTACCAATGATTAAGTGCTTTGCATGAGCATATGTTGAAAGAGAAGACACTATGCCAACTCAACTCTCCACCCATTTGTTTGATGGATGTATCCCCCATGTTGTTTTGTTGTTAGATTGTGCAAGTGATCTACCAAAATGTTGGCCAAATCTTCCTCTACTAAGATCACAAACCTTTCTCCCTATGTAGGATCCAAACATTAGATGACACATCCACCCTCAATTTCAAACTATATTTGGCACTACTAAATTCAAAATTAAATCATTATCAAAATCCCAATTTATGCCCAAAAATACAGGGTAGAGATTATTATCATTCCTTATTTCATTAAATTCAAAATTTGCAAAAATCTACACCATCGAAATTGACTTTAACCCCTCCAATTGATAAATAGGATAGATCCTTGAATACTTTCAAGGTGCAATTGAATGCGCTAATAAACTGACTTTGTATATCCCATTTTCTCCTAATATTTCTTAGGAAAGATATCGACACCGAACCCTAAGTCTAAAATTAAATCACTCGCTTTGTATCCACTAATGATTACATTCATCCTCAATTATTACATAGACCTTTTCCTTTGTCCAACATCATTGTGGACTGCCTTCTTCCACATCCTCTAAGGTACCTAAATGTTGCACCAACAAAGTACGCATTCTATCAAATGAACTCCCATTATCAATAACTCTAAGGAAAGGACGTAACCAAGATTACATTGCATCATCCACAACATGCAGAGTTTGAAAACTCTCTTGATTTGTTGACGTCCTTAATAGCCTTAACAATCAATACATTGTCGAAGGTCACAAGTCTCATATTCTTATGGTTGCATATCACCTCAATAGATTCATTCTAGCATTCATTCATATTACATCAAAACCTAGGGCACTAGAAACATCATTCGGATCCGGATCTCAGGGGATGAGATTTGGATGGCTTGAATTTCGAGAGAGGAGGAGCTTAGACATGCCAATATTTCATGAAAATAAACATGGAAAAAAACATGTAAATGGAGTACTCGAGAGGTGAGGCTCAAAGAGGAGACTCACCTCTAAAACTAATTACTATTAAATCGCTCAGAGCTAATTAATCTCACAATGAACAATAAAAAATATGAGAGAAGTCAAAATAAGTAACTTGATATAATGAGAAGGCTTGCTAGGATTTTATATAACATTACAAAATGGTCCATTGGACAAAGTCAAAAAGAGCTCATTAAATGAGTTTTTATTATCAATATAATAGATCTAACTACCCACCCGCAGGGGTGTAGATGGATTGGCAAGTGTTGTGTAAATGGAAGGAAATTTGTAAAAAATGAGGTCTCAAGTTCGATTCTCACCCTAATTTACTTGTGCTTCATTCTTGCGGGTTGGGTGGATGCACCTGGGGTTATAGTGGTAGCCGACGGGGATCGACCCCATGTCACGCGAGTACGAGAACCACACGTTGTTGATTCCCCTAGTACAAAAAAAAATAGATCTAACTACTTAAATAACTAAGTAGTGGAAAATAAAACCCGATACAATAATGGGAAGAGCTCATTAAATGAGTCTCTATTATTATAATAACAGATCTAACTACCCAACTAATTAAGTAGTGGAAAATAAAACCCAATATAATAATGGAGAGGTGAGACTCTCTTTGACCCATATGGGCAGCATGTTATCCCAATTAATTAATGAAGAGGTGGGAATCTCCTTGATCCACATGGACAATTTATTAGTTTTATATCTTTATGGCATTTGCATATGAATTTAGACCATATACCCCCGAAAATTCGAATCATTTCTCCCCTTATAAAATGATGGTCCCCATCATTTCAACCATGCTACAAAGAGACCCATGAGTACAATTTTCTAATTTCCAATGAAGTGAAGGGTTTTTGTGTTGACCCATAACCATTTACATTAATAAAAATGGAAAAATCATGATTTTGGAGGCTTTGAATCTCCTTCTATAAATTTATTTGTAACTTCTGCTACAAGTAATGAAATCCAATTCCGTCAAAGACCCATTTGAGATACTGAATATATATTCCCATTAGTATATGGAACTTGTTTTGAGGTGGCCCATTTGAGTGAGAAAAACCAGGCCATATTTGAAAGGCATATGACCACACTGGTTATAGACATGTGTTGTTTCAAACAAATATATCTCATAAACTAGACAACGAAATGAAGTTCCGAAAAATAAACATTTGATGTATTGAAGAGATATTTCCAGCCATATGTGGAAATCCTTCTATAGTTTCTTGAGAAGAGAGAAAAAAACATTGAATACGGTGGTACGCACAACCTCCTTGGGTCAAATACATGTTGAGATTCAATCGATTATATATCTCAAACCATGAAGCCAATTGACATTCCGCAAAATACCCATTTGAGATATTGAAGATATATTTCCACCTATTTGTGGAATTCATTCTATGGGATTTTTACTAGAGATAAAAATACCATTGAATATGGTGTTACACGCAGCCTCCTTGGGTCAAATACATGTTGAGATTTGATCGATGATATATCTCAAACCAAGAAGCCAACTGAGATTCCTCCAAATACGCATTTGATATATTGAAGAAATATTTCCAATGAGATATGGTATATCCTTTGAAATGTTGTGTAGAGGTCGAAACACCTCTTTGAATTCGGTTGAGGGTAGAGGGCCACAAAGGATGACAAGGGTTTGTAGAGAAACATGGGTTGTTGTAGAGGTTTTGGAACCTCTGTGGGAAGCATGGACACCCTAAAAATTTGTTGAAAATATTGCAGACCAATGGATGTAGTGGATCTTTCTATAGATGTAGTGAATCAATGTATGGATGTAGTAAATCCATGTATGGTTCACCTTGTAATGGTGAACGAAGATCTTAGGGTAAAAAAAAAATCCTTGTAGTGTCTGTGAACCAATTGTGATGCTTACAATGTATGGCCCGACAAATGGATTCTGATAGTACCAAAATGAGGTTGGTGATTGCTACAAATGTTTGAACCCACAACATGCTTCAAACCCTTGTTTTGATGGAGAGTGTACCTGCTCTAATACCACTGATCTGGATCTCGAGGGATGAGATCTGGATGGCTTGAATGTCGAGAGAGTAGGAGCTTAGATGTGGCAATCTTGCATGAAAATAAGTATCGACAAAAGCATGTAAATGAAGTACTCGGAAAGTGAGGGTCAAAGATGAACCTCACCTCTAAAACTAATTACTAGTATCACTTAGAGCTAATTAATCTCACAATGAACAATAGAAAATATGAGAGAAGTCAAAATGAGTAACTTGATATTATGAGAAGGCTTGATAGGCATTTATATAGCATTACAAAATGGTCCATTGGACAAAGTAAAAAAGAGCTCATTAAATGAGTTTCTATTATTAGTATAATAGATATAACTACCCAACTAACTAAGTAGTGGAAAATAAAACCCAATACAATAATGAGAAGATCTCATTAAATGAGTCTTTATTATTATAATAATAGATCTAACTACCCAACTAATTAAATAGTGGAAAATAAAACCCAATACAATAATGGAGAGGTGAGACTCTCTTTGACCCATATGGGAAACCTGTTATCCCAATTAATTAATGAGGAGGAGGGCATATCCTTGATCCACATGGACAATTTATTAGTTTTATAGCTTTATGACTTTTGCATCTGAATTTAGACCATATACCCCCTAAAATTCAGATCACATTCCCAATCTTTCTCGTCAATGATTTGTACATATGTGTGCCAATCTTATCTCCCCTGCAATGATGAGGTTCATTATAATACCAATTATTTTCATGGAAGCGAGTCCTTAGAGGACCCTCAACTCAAAATTTACAAGGTTTTCTCTGCACTTCCTCCTATCTCACACCTCCTAGTTCTCAGTAAGGATCGAGAAATCTTTGGTGTTATACCCTATCTTTCGACAATGCCCTCACCATCAATGTTGTGACACATTTGTACCATGTGGAAAACTTCATTACAACAAAATCACCACAAAGCAGGTTTCCCATGAGGCTTACTCCATTCAATTATCCTCACCTTGCTTTGAGTTGGCTTTTCTCCCATGAAGGATTTTAACCACAAAGACATTATTCTCAAACCTCTCTACCAATTTCTACAAATTGGCTTTATTATATTCAATGAGATGAGTGTTTTTCTTATAGAAGTTAGAATATAAGATAATTATGGAATTGTTTTACTTCTTTAATATTGGACAATTGGACAATCATACATATCATAACCCAACTTGTCTCACAACTCACTGATTTCTATCCTTATAACCCAATGAAAAGATTCGACACATCCAAAGTGTACTACTAAACCATAAGGAAATAATTGTGTAAATGAGCCTTCATCTTGTAGATAGTTGAAGATATACTCTTCATCTTTACCTTCTTTCCCTTTCCTAATTATTCAATTTTTTGGACAAGGAAATGAGATATTTTTAAAACTTCACCATCCCAACAACTATATGCCCAACTGCAACATTAACTATCTAGTAATTGACTCGACATGAACTGCAAATACTAAAGGCTTATGTTGAGAGTGAGTATAATATCGATTGCACAAACTTTTGTATGAGAGATATTTTATTGGCAAGTGAATGTAATGTAATGTTGAGTCACTTAGTGAATGTAAGATTGAAATCAGCCTTCACATATACATATAATAATAAAATAGTTGGATTTATGTTGGCCGAGTGAGTAAGTGAATGTAAGATTCAATTCATCCTTCACATATATACATATAATAAAACAATTGTATTTATGTTTATAAGAGAAAAGAGGGATCATTGTATTTATGTTTATAGGGAAAAGGAGATCAAGTTCTTTAGCTTATAAACCTTTTCACAAATTTAAATCTAGAAACCTAGATAAATATTCAACTAAATATGAATTAATAATTAATTCAACTATGTTTAAATAAATAAATGTAAAGGGAATCCCACAAAGTGATAAAACTATGGTAAACAATTGAAAACCTAATGGGCTTAGCCATCCAAAGCATGCTCTTGATAAACGGATATCAAGAGAAAAATATGATGTCGTTGGTTGTATTGATATAGAGAAA
>JZKD02S1636974.1:256263-267509 GCA_000966675.3 Picea glauca
TTATGGTTTTTAGTATTTATCTCTAGATGTTTTTTTCAAAAAAAATCTTCAGTGTGACTATTGATATTGCAATGGTTATAGCAGTTATTTGAATCATTGTACTAATGTGTAGTGGTTTTCATCTTCTTGTCTTTCTCTTTACACTTCTTCTGCCCCTCCTTGGAAGTGTCTTGGTGCTCTTTCTGTTTGGAACCACTTGGGTGTCATTTCTTGTGGCCTATATTTTCCAAATATTGTGCTTGTGCACATGCCTCATTAATTGTCATGAGCTTCAAGAGCATCACTTGCTTTTGCAAATTATTGTGTAGACCCCCCAAATACTTGAGGAGTACATTTGGATTCTTGGGAGAGATACCCAACATGATAGCCATTTTCTTGAATTTGGTGGTGTACTCTTGCACACTCTACCCCTGCCTTTGCCTAAAGTAATGCCAATGGATCCATTGGTCCTCTACATACCCAATAGGGTAGAACTGGGAATTAATGAGGGTTTTGAAATCCTCCTACTTAGTTACTAGCATATCACCCCACTAGTAAATATTGTAAAAATTTCGATGTTCTATTTGCGACGTTATGGAAAAATTGACCATGCTATCAAAAAATAAAGAAAAAATTAATTTTTTTTTCCATATTGCCCAATAAACATCGTTATTTCCACATTGACATCTCTCTTTCCACATTGTCATCTCTATTGCCACGTTGTTGTCTCTATTTCCACATTTGTAACATAGGCATCACTCTTGCCATGTTGTTGTCTCTATTTCCAGATTTGTAACATAGGCATCACTCTTGCCATGTTTGTAACATAGTCGTCTCTCTTGCCACATTTGTAAAATAGTGGTCGTAGTTGCAATGTTGTTGCGTATAAATAAGGTCACTGAGTTGTAAATGTTCCTAGTGGTCTGACTATTGAATTTTATATGGATTTCCATTGTGGGAAAGGATTATGGTGTGATTTTTATGATTTCCATGGTGTCTTTATGATACGACAATGGTAATATATTATCCACATAAAAGGTTGCTTGAGAAGTAATAAGGGGACCATGATACCATAAGAGATAAAGAGGAAAGGGGGTGCATGGGTGATATAGTTTGACACTTGTCTTTTGAAGTAAAAACTTCCTTGCCCGTGATTCCTTAAAAATATTTCCCACTCATCTTTTAATTGGGTGTTCTTTTGGATGTTTCCTCATGCTTCTTGGCTAAAAGGGCACACTTGTCTTATGCATAATAAACTTGGGGGGAAACCATTACTCACCCTCATTCATGAATAATTCTTAGACTCTCCATTCTACCTAAGAACATTTCTTTCCCATGTGCATTATCCATTTTCCTATCGAATTCTCTTCTTCTCATTGTTCATGGTGGAACTTGTGTGGAAACATGTTTTTTATGCATGCAAACAAGGAAAAATCCCCATGTAATTATGGCTAGGAAAAAACTATGGGAAGTGGGCGATTTGCTTGTAAGAAATGATATGAAATTGGATGGTTTTGAGGGGAAAACCATGGTTGGAATTTCCACAAGAGGTGAAGTAAACACCATTAAAACCTGCAACCTTGTTAGTGTTGGTCATGGATATTTTGAACTAAGTGGTTTCCTTTAGGTCATTAAAAGTGTGAAACCAATATTGTTGGACTTTTTTCTCTTACATTGGAAGGGAAGAAGATATCCAAGGGACTATGGAGTAGAGAAAGGGGAGATATCCCTTGTGATATGACATATAAGAGAAGATCATGACAATTGATGTCTAGATGAGGGCCTAGAGTGCTCAATAGTGAGCATATTGGCTATGTCATGAGATAAATGGGTTGGAATGAGTGAGATTGTAGCCTTGTAGGAGATTCCTTAAATGTTTTCATTGTGTTATTGAGTAGAACAGAGTGCCACAATGGTTTATGGCTAGATGTTGGGATCCTCCCTAGGGGTGTAATTCGGGGGCCAAAGGGACCACTAGAGTAGTAATGATATAGTTATGGTGGCCATTCAATGTAAAGTGGAATGGGTCCATTATGGATGTTATTATTAAATAAGATCCATTAGTAAATTAGAATGGAATACATGTAATGTGGCCTCATTAAAGAAAGTCCATTAGGTAATTAGGAGGTGGTTATGATTAGGGTTCTCTAGTTAGCTATAAAGAGAGACATAGTCCTTATGGATATGTATTGTAGTATATGGATATGTATTGAAGTATTTTGTGTTCGAGCTTAGCTCAATGAGAGGTCACCTTACCTTAAGAGGCAAGTGAACAATAGTGGATTTCTTCCAAAAGGATCATTGTATAGTGTTTTCATGCCTAAAGGGTATTTTAATATAATCAAGTAAATGGGACTTTACAATCTTAAGCTTGGATATATTATATGTGATTTAATTTTTATAACTAAGGTAGATGACAATTGGTATTGGAGCTCCTTCTTTGGAAAGAAAGTGGAAGAATTTGTTTTCCTTCTTTTTGTATATTTTTTCCTAAGAAAAAAGAGGCAGAAACATTCAGATATATTCCTATAGCTTTATGTGCATGATATGGGAAAACCAAGTCTAGATTTCAATTCCTCTTGAAAAAACATCCAATTTTTAAAAAAATGGTTCCAATCGAAGTTGTCACTCTTGGAGATATCATTGATTTAAAGTAAGTTATGCTAGGGTCCTTTTTGTGAGAACCATCAATATTGTAGAGAATATATCTTTTGATAGAGTGCCCATATTGCAACTAGACCAATGTCATTGGATAAAGGATTTTTAGGGCTTTTATTTGATATTATGTTATTCTTTTGATCAATATTCAATGCCCACAAAGCCTCATAGATCCAAAGAATGGAAACAAATTGGGAGGATCAAATCGCACACATAATACGAGAGCTTAAGGAGATCTCACAACTTCTTGAAACATATCATGATATTAGTGAAGAGTATAAATGTGATATATTTTCTTGGTGGGAGTCAAACCATGATTGTGATGGTTGGTACATGAATAATTATATTTTCTTGGAATATAACTACTTTCACTTTCCATTTTGATGCCTCTACTCCACCTGAAGTATATAATGTATTTGAGGTTACTTACAGGCCAATGATGGCTATTGGTGTTCATATTGGACAATCTTAAATGGTAATGTTCCTTTCAGCTCCCAAATTGACCTCTTACAACCACGTAGACGATCTTTTGGATTCTATTTATTTGGATCCACATGACCGTGGTGGGAATTTTGAGGACATACTCAACCATTAGTTGAGCTCAAGAGTCATCATTTGGGTGTCAAAATGAACTACCAGGGATGGGATCCAAATTTATGGATGACATTTTTGGATTAATTTAGCATTGCAGTTAGTACTTGCACATGGGACACTGACTATTTTAGCATGGTGGTCATCACTCGAACATAGGACCTAGATTTATGGACGAACTTCTTGAACTAGTGGAGCATTGAGACAAACCCTTGCACATGGGACCCTATCTCTTTGGACTACTTCATATTTGTTATTATAAAGAATACATGGGACCCTCATTTATTGTTGTACATCCACACTACAAGCATTGAGAGAAACACTTTCCAAAGGGGTATGGAATGTTGGTATCTTTCTTAGAGGTGTAATGGATGGGGGGTTCTAGGAGGGGGGGAAAAGGTCCATTAGACTAGGGATGGGATGGTTATGGTGGTCATTCAATCGAAATTGGATTGGATTCGGGGGGTGGATGTAGGCGAAAAAGTCCCATTAAACTAGTAATGATATAGTTATGGTGGTCATTCAATGTAAAGTGGATCGAGTCCATTATGGTTTTTATTATTAAATAAGACCCACTAGTTAGTTATCATGGAATAAATGTAATATGGCCTCATTTAAGAAGTTATACTAGGTATTTAGGATGTGGTTATGATTTAGATTGGGTCAATGAAAGCAGTAATAAAAATGATGAGTTGATGACATCGTCCTTTGAAGAATCTGTGAGTGAAGATGATGAGTTGATGACATCGTTCTCACCAACCATATGTCCAGTTAGTTGCAATGACACATCTTTGATATCCTCCAACATTAAAGAAATCCCCACATCAGCAGGGATTTTAAACATTTTCAATAAGTGTGAGCCATTCATGCATTCTCCTACCTCATGGAAATTCTCTTGTGATCATTCTCATCATTATTCATATAACCCCCACACTTTATTCCCCTTAGTTACTCAATAATCCAAATTTAGAAATGACCAAAACTAATGCAACAATGACGGAATATCAAACCTTGGAAGAGAGATAGATGGTTGTAGATAGGCATAGAGGCAAGGAAAATTAGAAAACCTTTAACCCCATTCCCATGAAATAGTTGCTTATTAATTATTTAAGAGATAAGTCAATACTCCACTAGGTTTCCCATAAAGAAATCAATGGATTGGACTATTTTTGCCTACATGAGGGCACTGAAAAGGAAGGAGATGCTTGAGGGATTGTTGAGTAGAGAAAGGAAACATTTTCCCTTGTGTTGTGTATGGCATGGAAGAGATATTTTCCCTTATACTCAAAGATCACTCACAAACCCACTCTATATATCGTCTCATCTCGTCCTCATTTCATTTTAATTTTTTGATCGGTTGAATTTTGAAGGAAACAACTATTAAAAGACAGTGTACTAGAGATAGAGTACATGATGGCCAATGATGACATGTGAATGGGGCCAATGTTGAAAATTTTTCAAAAAGTTTCTATACGAAATCATACATCCTTGAGTCTTGAAACCCTCCCATACCGTCAAGGCATGTGTCTATTCTAACCATGTCAAATTTCAATGCATACAATCACATATTGAAGAAATTTAAACATTGGCCCCATTCACTGCTCACTATGTGGGGTCGGTGCATGACATTTTTGGTGGTTGAATTGGAAGTTCCATGAAATTTCAAGAGAGTTGCAACAAAGATTCTACATATGGAAACAACAACATTTGAAAATGAGATGCCCGTTACGAATGTTGTTGCAAACTATCTGGTAGAAAACAAGACCTCCTTAGTATGCAAATGTGCAGCACATGTTAAGCGCAACGCAATGAACAAATCTTGTGTAGCGACTGAAACAGAGCTTGCGTAGTAGATAGGACAGGTTTTTCATAGCGTAATGCTTGTGTAGCGTGATGAATAGGGGTTGTGTATAAAATGAACTCTGAATGATAGTACTATAGTACTATCATTCCTAGTGTAATGCCTATGTAGTGTGTTGAACTCTTGAATGATAGTACTATGTCACATGCAAATTCTGAAGTGACTTAGATAGAAAATGAACTTTGACAAGCCATTATGGCCCAAGCAACATTTTATTAGTAGGATATTCATAGATTTCAAGAATATTATCTCTACAAGGAATGTTTCTTTGGTAGGCTCTTGGTAGATTTCAATATTCTTATTTGTTATCTCTTAGCGCATGATGACCGTCGGGGAGAATTTGAAAAAAAACAAGAAAATTACAATTTTTATAGGTAAAATCAGACGACAAGGCCAATTTTTTGGGTATTGGTGTCGGAGGATGTTGGAGGATATTGGGTTCAAATGTAGTTATGTTAGAAAAATGATTCCTTATGTAGGGCTTATATGGTGCAATGGAGTGTAGCCTATAAGAACAATCTCTATTCCAAACCTCAAAATGGATAGTACCATATCTTGTTCATAAAACAAAGATTATTTGTATGTTTCCTATACACATGATGAATGAGCACCAAAGATAAATGATATAACCTAAGGTCAACCTCCATTAATTTTATCCCTTGATTATGGCTTAGGCCACAAGAATCATCCCTAGAGAACCAAACAATATATAAGATCCATGGTCCATGAAATTAGGGTTCATGAGCCATGCATTGGACCATAACCCAACATGCAAGCCCTATATGGGAATTTTTTGTCTTGTAAGTGGGATATGGTGGCCATTTTAAGATTTGTAACATCGGTGATCTTTCTTTGGGCCTATTCCTTCGCTTACATAGGGGATATTTAACTTATAAGTGATATATGGTCACCATATTGAGGATTGGTGCATTGGAGATGGCTCTTGGTGCACATGTAAGAGTTGATGGTTATGGAGGGACATGACCAAGAGACGTTGGAGGATTTTCGGGTGTCACGAGGACCACCATTCATGGGTAGTTCTGAGATAGTTGGTCATACACATAAACATGGGTATTTCAGAGCCAGGGGGATATATACATTGGCAGGGGACATGGAGAGTTGGTAGGCTGAGACCACCTAACATGAGTTTCTTTATTGCATACAGCAGGATAGGGGTGGATCATCAGAGACGAACAGTTGAATCCTTGGGCATGACAGAGAGTATCTTAGACCATTGGATAGAGGATATCTCATAGATTGTTACATATTCAGACTCTCATTGGGATTAGGATGGAGGTATATCAACATTTACCAGGAGGTCACATTAGTAGTTAGTGGGGATTGGAAGCGATGGACTTCCAAATTTGACATGGGATCCGGGAGTCAATTTGGTCAGTAGTTTTCTTCATCTTATGAGGATCCAGGAGTGGAGAATCCATTATGTATACTTTGAGCAGAAAATCATGATCAAAGTAGTGCAGCATAAACATGATGGTCCCTGTCAGAGACTAGCATGGGACCCTGGGATTATAGAGCTGGGCATTTTATTGACTGATGCAGACGAGTGGATATTTGCAAGAGGAAGTCACTTTGACTTTCCAGTGAGCTTAAGTATTGGGGGGAGCACGCCACTTTTTGGTGATTGGTTGAGGTCTTGCAGTACCTCACTATGGCAGCAACATGTTCAGTCAGTGGAGGTCGTGTTGGGTTTGGTACGGTCGTGGAGGACATACTCATTTCAGTTTGAGACAGTGTGTTATTTGCAGGAGACTCATGGTGTTGATATGTTGCAGCACTATCCTTCACGAGGCATTGTAGTTCAAATTTTGATATGGGATCCATGGATTGGATTGCTTAATATTTCATTGTTTGATGGCATTGAGTTTCTATTAGAGTGGTTGCTTGGGGAATTGACTGAGATTCTTTGGCCATTGATCGTTCTACTCATCAGGGGCATTTGGGTGTCATGCGTGGTGAGCACTTGGAGAGGCCACATCTTGAGGGGATTCTACCTTGTGTCACACCGGTGGATATGGGACCCCAGTATCATAGGTAGTTAGATTCAGTTATTGCTTGAAGACAAGCAATATTCTGACAGGGAGGACTGTAATGTCCCCATTTTGGGACATTATTACATTATAGAGTGTTATGCCTACCAGAGTAGCCAGATAAGGGTGACAACAAGTTTGGGAGATATTGAGGGGTTTTATTGGGCCCAAATTGCATCATTCATCATATTTCATCATCGGGATCCATTCCACACAACTTGGCTTTGGTTTCGTTGCATTCTGACAATTTTCGTAATTTTGAGTTATTATGGGTCATATTTTAATTAAATTCACTAAGAAGGTCATAATGGGCATATTACTTGGAGAAACCTCTTAGTGTAATAGCTCATCGAAATCAGGAGGAAGAGAAATATAGGATAAGATGATGAGAAATGAATTTCAGTGGCCAGAGAATCCATAAGGATAAATAAATCACTTTTTAGAGTTAAAATGGTTAATTAATTAATTAAGTGATTTAATCAATAAATAATAAAATAAATAAAAAAGTCTCTTGGAGAGACAAGTTGAACAAGGGGTATAAAGGAGATATAGGGCCCTCTATTCTCTCATAATGATGATTGATTATTTTGTATTCAGCCTCTTGGCTTAGAGAGCTCTTAGAGCTTGGGGTTTTGAGGGTTTTGGTGACAAATCCTAGGATTGGTTTCAATGTTGCAACGATACACCCTAGCTAGTAATTTTGTGGGAAGATATCACTTTGATCTCTTCATTGTTCTTAATTGGAAGATTATACTTCTAATTGGCAGCGAAGTGTCCGAGTTGTGGCTGAGATTTTAGGCTGTGGGGTGCATTAGTGATTTTGGGATGGGCTCCTATCCTGCTAGGTGAATTCTTTCACTATTTGGGCGCACTCTAATCTAGATCTGAACCAAAAATACTTGTTGGGTGTATTTATTATGCAACTGGGTGAGTTGCATACAAACCTGGGCACTCTCATTGATGAAATATTGCAGTTGGGTGAGTTTATGAAGTGTTGGGTCGTTTTGTTTCATTGTGGGATGAATACCTCACTATTAGGGTGAATTTTGGGCTGAGAGAATGTTTATTTACTGGCTAAGAGAATTATTGAAGGTAGGGGTCGAGTTCTAGGCCATTATTTCTCCATTTAAAGGTTGGATATCTCATGCAGGGTGCATAGGATTAGAGGAGGGCGCATTTGTCTCTAAGGAGGGAGCACTTGAATAGTGAAGGGATATTGTTGATTGTGAAAGGTTGTAGAGTGACAAAGGAGGGTGTATTGTTACAATAGTGGTTGCAGAACCTTTGAAGGGATTTAATCCCTTATTTTATCAAGTGTATTGGCTATCAATTGCTTGGGGAAACCTACATCCACTAGCACAATACTCTTGTTGTTCTTCCAGTCTCTATCAAACACAGGAAATAATAAAACAGAGCTACATCATTTTATGACTAGAGTGGACTTCATTTTCCCTGAGTCGAATTTGACATTATGGGGATCCATTCCTATACAAAAGAGGGAGACTTGAACCTATAGTATGGTCATTGTGTAACAGGTCATATTATTGCAATAAAAAACAAATCTTTGTATGCATTTTTCCTTGTTGTCCCATGTGTTAAATTGTTGGTTATTTCCTTGTAAACTCTGCTGAAATAGATAGTATGAACATGAAGCTTATTGGTGGCAAGTAAACATCATTTATCATGAAATCTACATAAGAAAACCAAAACAATAAATCCATAAACAAACAACAACCAATATAAGTGTTACATGGAGGATTGGAGTATGCTCACAAACTGTTTGACAAAAGATCTATATCATAATTAAGCTACAACCAACACAGAAAGGGTTTATTAGTGAGAACAGAGGATTTCCATCAACTATTTGACAAAAGAATCAAACCAAAGGTTTTGTTAAATATTATAGAAATAGACTAAAGTAGCCACAATCATTAAAGGGAATCTTACATGGAATGCTAGCGTAGGGGCCCCACTAGATGAAACTCATTTCTCTTAATCCAATGCAACCGACGGTTCATGCATCTAAGTCCTGGTTTCAGTTCTATCACGAGTTGCAGCTCGTCTCCTCAAGCCATTTAGGGACATGTGGTCAATTAAAAAAGCCATTTTTTGGAGTATCTCTGACAATTGCATCGACAAAACCTTGGGAAGAGGACCAAGAGGCCAATTATATTGATTCATATAAGGATATCGAGATAATGTTGAGCCCAACCCACAATGAAAATTGTTGCATGGATCACCATTGTCGATACACCAAAACTAATACACTAAAGTATAAAAGTGGTAGATAGAAAAAAAAATAAAAAAAATAATCCTTTATTCCCAATCCTCATCCCACCAACCCCTCTCTTCCCTCTCCTCCTCTCAAGATCCATAAATTAACTCATGTTAAAATGGAAAAACATTAACTTAAATGTATCTACTACAATTTTGATGAAAAATATTTTCTTGGGCACAAATGGAAGAAGTAGAAAATATTTATGGCCACTTCCAAGGATATTTTAGAAGAGGATAGTGATGTTATCCCTCAAGAACCTTTTTCTCAACTAGTTGATGACACCTCCCTCTGATCAACCAGATGTGGAACCCCAAATCTCCCTACATGCCTTGACTGGTATTTATACTCTTTGAACCCTTAAATTAATTGTCTACATCAAGCATTGTAAAGTCATTATCCTAATTGAAAGCAGGGTTTTGTGACACTTTCCAAAGAATCATAGTAGTCTCTCCAAAGATCATCAACTTACACTGCATGGGAAAACTCTTTAAAAATGGAAATTTGGGTATTGTTTCCCAATTCCATGGCATTCAATCCTTTGATACCCCTTCCCAACCCATCCCTCCTAACATGCAATTAGTCTTATCCAAACACCAATAAGTCTTTGAAATTCCCCAAGGAATCACACCCTCTCATGGTGCACATGATCATTCTATTCCACTCATACCTAGTATTCCCCCACCCAATTTCCACCCTTATTACCACCCATTTGATAAAAAAATGAAATTAAAAAGATTATTCAAGAATTTCTAGTTGTAGGTGTTATCTTCCCTAGTATCAGTCCTTATGCATCACTAGTTGTCATGGTACTGAAAAAACAAGGCACTTGGAATACATGTCTTTACTTTCAGCTTCTCAACAAGATAATTTTCAAGGATAAATTTCCCATTCCAGTCATTCATGATCTTTTGGAAGAACTTAAAGGTGCTCAAATTTTTACCAAACTTTATCTCCATCTTGGCTGTCACAAAATTTGTATGAAGGAAGTTGATATTCCTAAAATTTATTTTTTCACTCATGAATTCCATTCTGAGTTCTTGGTGATTCCCTTTGTCCTTTGCAATGCACTGTCCACCTTACAAAGTCTCATGAACCACATATTTAAACCCTTTGTACATCATGTTGTCCTTGTCTTTTTTGATGACATTGTAATCTACAATAAAACTTGGTAATCCCATGTTACCCATGTGGATTAGGTATTACAACTATTTTATCATCATCAGTTATTTCTCAAAAGTTCCAAATGTACTTTTGGTGTATTAGAAGTTGAATATTTGGGCCATATTGTTAGTAAGGATGGTGTATGAGTGAACCCAAAAAATAATTGAAGAAATGAATGATTGGACACATCTTAAGATTATTAAATGTTTACAAGGTTTCCTTGGTCTAATAGGGTATTATAGAAAAAATTTCAAGAACTGTGGAAAAATTGTTGTTCCTCTCACTTCCTTACTTAAGAAAAATGTTTTCGGTTGGATTGAAGCAATAGATCAAGCCTTCCAGGATTTGAAGGATGCTATGTGTACAACCTTGGTACTTGATCTTCCTAACTTCATGAAGATTTTTTTTTTTGAATGTGATTCCTCGGGAAAAGGCATAGGCACAATTTTCATGCAAGAAGGAAGACCGTTGGCCTTTACCAACAAACAAATTTATGAGTGACTCTTGGAAAAATAGGTTTTTTTAGTGAGGTTTAGAGAAGAAATGATGGATTACTGAGAGGGGGGTGAATCAGTAATAGCGTAATTATAATAATTTTTCTTCAAATGTTATATCAATGTAGAATTATTATCCAATAATGAGCAGTAAGAAATAAACAATCACACACATA
>JZKD02S1636974.1:268480-284839 GCA_000966675.3 Picea glauca
GAAATGGCATGACATGTACTATCATATAGAATAATATTATCTAAAAATATATCATAACTCTTACTGTTACCCATCAAACAAACTTGGATCCATTACCCGAACCTGGGGTCTCCAACTTCTCATGGCCATAACTCTCTAACTGTGAGGAATTATTTGGCATTCCACGTACCACCAGAAATGGCATGACAAGAACTATCCATCTAGGATATTTTCCCTGACAAGTTCACTTTCCTTCATCTCATTATTCCACAATTAAGCATGGGTTCTCTTACTCCACAAAGCGTCTTCCCATGAGGGAGTTCACCATAAGGGGGCCACTTTGGATTTCATCCATATTTACTTCTTATCAACCATGACAAAACAATAATGAGTCATATTTACATCAAACAATATTGGGTCCATTACCTAAACCTTTGTGCTATGGGGATTTTTTCAAGTGTTGACATCAATGACAACCAACCTTAATCAACAAGAAAGATAAGTAATGTGATTAGTTCTAACTTCAGCATCCTTTTTAGTGTCTTTTGTTTTCATTGAGTGGAATTTTTTGTGTTAAAGTCGATACAAAACATCCTTTTGTATTCAGGACCATATTTTGCTTCCTTTTTGGAGATTTAGTGCCAATTTTAGTGTCAAAGTGTAATTTGCATAATTTTAGCAACAAATTCAATGCCCAAATTAGCTTACTTAAGGTGTGTGCATCAGAAATTGCATTGGAATTTAGAGGGATGTCATAATGGAAATAGTTGCAGTGCTAAATTTAGCATTGGCATTGTATTTTTCAACATGTTTGGCAACATATACAGGGTATATGATTCCAACTGATAACATACGTTGGATATATTTTTGAACAATTTATTTATTTATGTGGGACAATTTATATGGTCGCTTATTTATGGTTTTTTCTCTTGGTATTAGCTAGATTTTCATTTCACCCACTCCTTTAACCAACCCTTTCAAATCCTTATAGTCCCTATGTTAGCACTTTGTAATTTCTCAGGCCGAGGAAGAAATTGATAGAGGTAACCACAAACCGATTTGGAGTATAGGATCTATCCCTCCTAGACCTAGAGAGGGATCTCTCTATAATATTTAGCTTTGTTTGTTGGCAATCTTAGGCTAGTTATGATAGTACAGGGTTTGTTTTGATTGATTGATGGTTTGTTGGATGTTGGTTTTAGGTTTGGGCTTCAAAGATCAGACTTGCAAAGATATAATGGGGCAAGATAGGTTCACACTTTAGCACTTTGGGTTTGTCATTGTGTATATGGGAGATATAGAGGCTTTCAAAATGAGCATGGTCTCATGAATTCGTTTATATCAGAAGAAAATGAACATAAATGTGAAGCTTCTCCAAAACAAAGTATTGAAGTAATGAATTATGTTTATCACCTAAGAAATCAATCACATGAAACATGGAAATGTAATGGAAAGGAACAATACATATACCTTATGTCACCATTACCTAGAATAATTACACCTCCATGTCATAATTACATCAGTAAAAGTCATTAATTACATCAACAAAGGTCAGAAAAGTCAAACTGTTGAAGATAACATGCCTTCTGGAAAAAGCATAGCATGTGAAGAAAAACCACAGCGTGGGATTGGAGGCCACTTTTGGAGGCCTTCCTGAACTCCAAATTGGGATCATGATAGCGCATTGGAAATATCTCTATGTCTAATACACAATGGACCCATAAAGCACTGAAAATGATCAAGTATAGCCCATCAAAAATCAACTCTCCCAAGACTACTCCAAAAGTGTAGTGTGGGGGTGAAAAAACGCAGTGTACTCTTGCAAGTGACTTTTGGAAGTGTTACCATGCTACAAATTAGGATCTTGATAGATAATTGGAAGGATGTGGATGTATAGTTATCATTTGACTCATCAATAAAGTCATTTGGAAACTCCATGACAAAGAACAATGCATTTTACCAAGACTAATCTAGAAGTGTAGCAACTCTCCCATAACAACTATATTTTGGGAATTTCTCTCAAATAATAACACATGTGTATAAAATCAAGGATTTTTTTGTTCCTTTGTCTATTATTAACAAAAACCTCTTTCACTTTTTCCCAATTAATCTTCCTTATTTCAGAAACCAATCTTGAAGTAAGATTGTCCCTATGTGTGGCAAATGATTTGTCTCTTGAATGATCTCTTGAGAAATGGTGAAGACATGTTGTCATGTGATGAATTGGGCTCATAAATGATGATATTGCCTCCCTTTTTATAGAACTTCTTATTTCCTTCCATGAGTAGTAATTGGCAAGCAAATCCTAGTGTACAAGAAGAGAGAAAACAAAGTTTTCTAGGGGGCGGGGGATAGGAATTTGGTAACTTTAGATGATAGAATAAGGTGGTTTGGGAGTAGGGATGAGTGAAGGAAAAATTAAGGAGGTGGGGAGGGATTTTAGGGACCTTAGGGAAGTGGAGGGAGGTTTAAAGGATGAGAGAATAGGGCTAGGGAATTTTTACATAGGCCTATACTCTTGGTTGCCCAAAAACACAACAACTAGAGGCAAAAAGCGATTTTTTTGAAAATGTATGGCCCTAAAATTATGAGGAAATGGTTGATTATGAGTGAGATCTTCTTTATAAATGAAATGAATGTAATAAATGAACAATGATGGTATTTTATATCTTGTGAAGTTGATTTCTTTTCATAGTAGTGTGGTGGCCCACACTACGTCTTTCTCACTTTTGCTTTGGAAACCATGTGAAGTATAATAAACCTGAGAGACAAGTGATGTGAATATCCATAGCACATGAAGATAATTTATTTTACGACATCCCGAGGAGAGGTGATGAGAGCCTATTTTCAACTTTGTATTTTCACTATGGGCCATGAGCAATCTGCTTTAGGGTCTTTTTGAAAATATTTTTGCAAGAAAAACATTATTTTCAACCCACAATTCATCATATAGATATCAATAAACATCCATATTATCCTATAAAATTATAGGGTTTTAACACCTTGGAAAAGACGTAACGATACTCCTTTAAAAGGTCGAATATCCTCATGGTTTGCTTCTTAGTCCAGTAATCACCAATGCGAGCCATTTTTGGTCAACCATAATTTGATATGTCTACTTCTTTGAAGTTTATTTCTACATACATCCATTTTAGTGGCTTAGATTCATCTAATTTACACTCTACTTGATGGACTTTTCTTGTAAGAAGGTGGGAATTTGACTTGGTAAGAGGATTCATGGTTATCATGCTTTAACAACTTCAATACATATTTACTTTTTTGGCTATCTCTCGGTGGTCCTTTCTCCATCTGGATATTTTTCTAAGAAAACTTTCATTTTCCATGTCAATTCGACATGCAGTATGAATCCTTTAATTATGGCATGCTATGAAATTACAAGTCGAGGTCGAACCTATGTCAACCTGTGATTTCCCTTTTTGTCTATTTTATTTTGGTTCCTTGTTGTTTAATTCAATCTCTTATTTCTTTGATTGTGTCATTCAAGTTGGTTTCTGCAGGGTTAAAAGCAAAATCTTTGATGAAGTTTTCTCTGAGGTCCTTCTAGGTGAAGGTTTCTCTTTGTGGTTCTTCTATTTTATACCATTTATAAGGGAGATCATCCAATGTATTAGAAAGCAAGTGAGGCCAAACCTTTTTTCCTTGTACCGAATTTTTCTCCATTCTCTCAAAGTCTTTGACATGGGTGAGAGGATCACATCCTAGTTTAAAGTTGGGAATATTTGTTGTGGTTGATAGATTTTCCCCCCTTAAATGTTTGGTGAAGTATTTAGTCACGACAATCCATGTATATAGTGGGGATGCATGTGTATCCCACCATCTCATATCTTATATTTTGAATGACTACATCAAGCTCTATAATTGACCATGCTCTCCCACTATCTTATATACCTCATCGGAATGCATCGAAGGGGATTCTCTTTCCTTGAATCATAATGGTTTGGTTGAGGTCAACTTAAATTTGGTGGGTATTAGAGTCAAATTGTGTTTATTGTTTTTCTCATATGTAGAAAGTACCACATGAATTGATAAGCGCAATTGAAACTTATCTCGACGGATGGATTTGATTGACCAACATTATTTGGATTTTGATTTGTAGTTTTCTATCTACCACTTTTATATTTTAGTGTCTTACTTTTGGTGTATGACTCGATATAATTGGCCTCTTGGTCCTCTTCCCAAGGTTTCGTCGATGCAATTGTCAGAGATACTCCAAAAAATGGATTTTAGGTCGATGAAATGACAGCATAGGGTCCCTAATGCAACTGACAGTCTGTGCATCTGAGTCTCAGTTTGATTTTTATCGCAAGTTGCAACTCGCCTCCTCAAGTCATTTAGGGACATGTGGTCAATTTTTTCCAGGGGCATAAAATCCAAACCTAGTAGCATAACAGACATCTGAAAGCTACCACAAGTCTATTTGGCCAATTCCCACGTGACTACACTAGCCAAAAAGACTCGACACAGTGTTCTTTAAAATTGACCTCCTCTTCAGAAATTGCACGATGCCTCGTTGACCAAAATCCTAGTGTTGGATATACTCCAACAAATTATTTTTCGGTCAATGGAATGATAGCGTAGGAGATATAATAGTTTAAACCTAGTGATTTAGATCCAATGCAACTGACATTTCATGCATCTGAGTCCCTTTTTGAGTTTTATCGATAGTTGCAACTCGCCTCCTCAAGCCATTCAAGGACATGTGGCCAATTTGGTCCGAGGGCATAAAATCCAAACCTAGCAGCATAATGTTGTTCCATAAACTCTCGCGTGTAATTTTGTCCAAGGCCCATGCGAATACACTATAAAAAACGTTCAACGGAGTGTTCTTGAAAATTGATCTCATCTTTGGAAATTTCACTATGCCTCATTGACCAAAACCCTAGTGACGGAGATACTCTAAAAATGGTTTTTCAGTCGACAGAATGATAGCTTAGGGGACCCGCTAGTTGAAACCCAGTGCTCTTAATCCAATGCAACTGACGGCTCATGAATCTGAGTCATGATTTGAGTTTTATCGCTAGTTGCAACTTGCCTCCTCAATCCATTTAGGGACATGTAGTCAATTTGGTCCGGGGGCATAAAATCCAAACCGAGTAGCATAATAGTATTTTGTAATCTCTCGTAAGTATATTTGGCCAATGCCCACGTGACTACACTAGCCAAAAAGACCCGACAAAGTGTTCTTTAAAATCAACCTCCTCTTCAAAAATTGCATTATGCTTCATTGACCAAAATCCTAGTGTTGGAGATACTCCAACAAATTTTTTTTCGGATGATGGAATAATAGTGTAGGATCCCCAATAGCTTAAACCTGGTGCTCTAGATCCAATGCAACTGATAGTCCGTGCATCTGAGTCACGGTTTGAGTTTTATCGATAGTTGCAACTTGTATCCTCAAGCCATTCAAGGACATGTGGCCAATTTGGTCCGAGGGCATAAAATCCAAACTGAACAGCATAATGTTGTTTCATAAGCTCTCGCATGTATGTTTGGCCAAGGCCCATGTGACTACACTAGAAAAAATGCTCGACACAGTGTTCTTGAAAATCGAGCTCATCTTCAAAAATTGCATTATGCCTCATTGATCAAAACCCTAGTGGCGAATATACTCCAACAAATACCTTTTTGGTCAACAAAATGATAACTTAGGGGGACCACTAGATGAATCCCAGTGCTCTTAATCCAATACAACTGACGGTTCATGCATCTAAGTCCCGATTTGAGTTTTATCACAAGTTGCAACTCACCTCCTCAAGCCATTTAGGGACATGTGGTCAATTTGGTCTGGGGGAATAAAATCCAAACCAAGTAGCATAACAGACTTTCTTAAGCTCTCACAAGTCTAATTGGCCAAGGCCGACATGAATAAACTAGCCAAAAATACCCAACACAGTGTTCTTTAAAATCGACCTCCTCTTCATAAATTTCCCTATGCCTCATTGACCAAAATCCTAGTGTTGGAGATACTCCAACAAATTATTTTTTGGTTGATGGAATGATAGCGTAGGAGCCCCAATAGCTAAAACCTAGTGCTCCAGATCCAATGAAACTGACGGTTCGTGCATCTGAGTCCCTATTTGAGTTTTATCGATAGTTGCAACTTGCCTCCTCAAGCCATTCAAGGACATGTGGCCAATTTGGTCCAAGGGCATAAAATCCAAACCGAGCAGCATAATGTTGTTCTATAAGCTCCATCATGTATGTTTGTCCAAGGCCCATGTGACTACACTAGAAAAATACGGCCAACAAAGTGTTCTTGAAAATCGATCTCATCTTCAAAAATTGCACTATGCCTCATTGACCAAAATGCTAGTGATGGAGATACTCCAAAAAATGAATTTTCAATCAATGGAATGATAGCTTAGGGGGTCCACTAGTTGAAACCCATTTCTTTTAATAGAATGCAATTGACGGTTCGTGCATCTAATTCCTGGTTTGAGTTTTATCGTGAATTTCAACTCGCCTCCTCAAGCCATTTAGGGACATGTGGTCAATTTGGTATGGGGGCAGAAAATCCAAACCGAGTAGAATAAAAGAATTTCCTAAGCTCTCGCAAGTCTATTTGGCCAATGCCCACGTGACTACAGTAGCCAAAAACACTTGACACCGTGTTATTTAAAACCGACCTCCTCTTCAAAAATTGCACTATGCCTCATTGACCAGAATCCTAGTGTTGGAGATACTCCAACAAATTGTTTTCCGGTCAATGGAATGATAGCGTAGGAGCCCCAATAACTAAAACCTGGTGCTCCAGATCCAATGTAACTGACGATTCGTGCATTTGAATCTCGATTTGATTTTATCGATAGTTGCGACTCGCCTCCTCAAGCCATTCAAGGACATGTGGCCAATTTGGTCCAAGGGCATAAAATCCAAACCGAGCAGCATAATGTTGTTATGTAAGATCTCACATTTATGTTTGGCCAAGACGCATGTGACTACACTAGAAAACAATGTTCGACAAAGTGTTCTTGAAAATTGATCTCATCTTCAGAACTTGCACTATGCCTCGTTGACCAAAACCCTAGAGGAGGAGATACTCCAACAAATGGTTTTTCAATCAAAAGAATGATAGCATAGGGGCTCCACTAGTTGAAACGCAATGCTCTTAATTCAATGCAACTAACAGTTCATGCATCGAAGTCTCAGTTTGATTTTTAATGCGAGTTGCAACTCGCCTCGTCAAGCCATATAGGGACATGTGGTCAATTTGGTCCGAGGGCATAAAATCCAAACCGTGTAGAATAACATACTTTCGTAAGCTCTTGTAAGTCTATTTGGCTAAGGCCCATGTGACTACACTAGCCAAAAATACCTGACACAGTGTTCTTTAAAATCAACCTCCTCTTTCAAATTTGCATTATCCCTCATTGACCAAAATCCTAGTGTTGGAGATACTCCAACAAATTATTTTTCGATCAATGGAATGATAGCGTAGGAGCCCCAATAGCTGAAACCTGGTGCTCCAGATCCAATGCAACTAATGGTTCATGCATCTGAGTTATGGTTTGATTTTTATCGATATTTGCAACTCACCTCTTCAAGCCATTCAAGGTGGGTCATGGCCACCAATCATACACTGTGGATCCATGCTTTCAAAATATAGCATAGCTACCTGAATACACTGTGGATCTATGAGAGAAATTTCAAATCATGATGACATAGCCATGAGACATACACAGTGGATCTATGTGTCACAAATTATACATACTCCATCGCAATCTGGATCACAAAGATGATATCCAGGGTCTTCAATTTCGTCGTCCAAAGTACGAATCTAACCATGTGATTACATGTGTTGAAGTCGAACATGGTAGAAACCACTTGATTATCGGTCATTGATGTAACCGTTAACAAGTGCAAGGGAAATCACCATTGATTTCAATGACTCCCAAGGTACCGTAGTACACTCCATTGAATGTGAATGAATGAGTTGAAGTCGAACATCCGATGGAATCTTTCGATCAGGGGTCAATGATGTAAACCCATTGTCGAAAGCGAGGAAACCTGCCATTGAGGCATGCAATCTCCAAGGTACAAAATAATTTCTAAGTCTTGATCCGGATAATGAGTTGAAGTCGATGGAACAAAACTCATCACAGGAGGGCCTTGATGTATCCCCCATCAATGACATGAAATGAGTAACAAATTTTGAAGGTGAAACAGAGTATGATCTGAATTGGACTGGACACAGGGAAGGCCGACACGGAAAGAATGGATAACTGCAGATGGTCGACTCAATATAGGTTTCAGATGGACTTCTCTTGAACATATGAACGACACGACCAATGATTTGGCAGCATTGACTCAAACATGACACAGGGAATGACCTTGTAGCAAATCGAATGAGAGACAAATGGATTTCCCAAACCGTCTTCAAATGTGATGAATAGGGGGTGTCATGTTAAAGAGTGGCACTTACTGCCAATTAATACGAAGATGAAAACATATCCCTTTCCCAAATTTTCCCCCACCATTTCTGGTGAGTACCTCTTTATTTTTACGCAAGCTTGAGGAGGATAACATATGCTTGTTGATGTAAGCTCATCCTTTGGACGAGTCCCTCAAAGTATGTTTAATGAACCCTAAGAAGGACTGGTTCGGTCCCATCATGGGTCTGTCAATGTTTGTTTAACGACTCCAGAGATAGAAAACTCGAAGGCTTTTCAAGATTATAGAGTTTGGAAAAACACTTAAAAGAAAACTCTCTCAGTTCATTTTTCGTAAAATAGTCCGGACGAGACCGAAAAAGAGATAAATTATCGCTCACCGGATGCTTACTTCAAATACTTTATCGAGCGTGAAAATAGCAAGGTCACTCGATGATCTTTTCATGTTTAGAGAGTTTGAAAAGACCTTAAAGAGGACTCCAGGGGGTTCCTTTTTCGTATAACCTTGTTGAGCCCGAAAAAGTGATAAAATTATGCTCAATGGCGTTCTCATGTATTTACGAGCACAAGAATGGACAAAAACCACGCTCGAGGTTTTTATAAAAAAAAACATAAAAAACAATCAAAAACTTGCGATAACAAAGAAAAACATGTCTGTAGCCCTGTATTTAATCATCAAAGTCATCACGCCTACAAGAATTACACTCATCATAACATTAGTGATTAGGGTTTAATCGATAAATAATCATTAAAAAACCAAAATGATATAGTAAAAGTAAATAAAAGGAGTAAATACTCTTTTTACCACACCATTTTTACATTTCCACTATTGAGCTCAAAAAACCCCTCTTTTACCCTCCAAGTTCAGCATCAGATTGCGGGAGCTACGAGAGACCATTCAGCGAGCCGTCTGCAACAATTAGGTAGGCTCTTCGTCCTTAACACTTTCATGGTTTAGTTTTGTAATTTCATTGGTTAAATTTGCATTTTTAAGTTGATTTTCAAAGCCCTATATGTGCGCTGCCATTCTTGCAGGCAGGCCATACGGGGCCTGCGAGAATGATGCATTCTCGTAGGTGAACCTAAGGCCACCTGTGAGGTTCTTGCACTGTGCACACAGGGCACCTGTGAGAACCGCAAAGCTCAAAAAAAAAATTAAATTTTAGCCAATGAAAAAGATCCAAAGCATGAAAAAAGTTAATAATCCTCTTATTGTGTTCCTTGTGCAGATAATTGGCCATCACCATGGTGCTAGAGTGGCGCGAAAGGGAACATGAAGAGGATAATGCAATGGCTGAAAATCATCCACCTACCATAGCTTCTTTGAGAGATTGTGGACTCTTAAAGTACTTTTGTATCCCGGGCATGAGGGCCCAAGTCAGACTATTAGAGTACCTGGTACACATGTGGGACCCTGATCAACAGGTATTTCAGGCGGGGGTCCACACACTATCCTTAGACATTGAGGACATTTACTTTTTGACCGGATTGTCCCAACGAGGGTACTATGTGATCCTAACAGGTAGTTGAGGTGGTGGGCTAAAGATGAGTGAGTACTGCAATTTACACTGCATTCCTGAGGCTGAGAGAAAGAAAGGGAAAGTGGCTATCTGGGGGGTATGAGAGTTGACCCTCCATACTATCATTTTCACCATAGAGAGGATGGCTGGGAGTTATTCTCCTCATATGGCATTATAGAGCTACTTCCAGTATGCTATTGAGTGTACTGAGCCTCGAGTGTTCAATGGGCAGATGTTGTGTTGCGTAGTATAAAAAAACAATTGACTAAATGTAGGCGAGGTGACCTTAAGCAATTTGGGTACGGATCTTTAATGCTATCCTTCTTCTTTGAGCAGGTCCGATTACTGAGGTTGTAGGTGGAGTGGAATTTACCGGCTCCTAGGGATCCACAGATGTTGAGATGGTGTCGGCTCATGGCCCTACACGTAGCATGATCGATCATCAGATATGATGATACTTTCTTTGATTGGATGCAACCACAGATGTTGATGGTTGATGACTACGCTTATGCTGAGCTAGATTTCTGAGGAGATCCAGATTTGGTATTACCAGAGAATGCTTAGTGGGGGGACCTTGGTAAGAAGTACACACATTTTTTTCTTTTTAAATGTTTTTGAATTTTTATCATATTTCAATGTTTTTGTTTTATATGTTCATCCAAGACTAATACAAAATCATTTTTTGATAACACAGATGTTGGACCTTATAGACCTCCTAGTACTTCTCCCATCCAGCGACGAGGAGAGGTATCGGCAGCACCACAGTATGCTAAGGATTATCAAGTGATGGAACAGAATCTAGAGGGCCTGATTGCAGACATTCCAGACATGACTCTAGAAGAGGTTCCACGACGCGATCAGCGTCATACTGTAGGGGTATCGGGATCTATGAGTCGACTGCTCCGTAGGGTTTCTAGGGAAGTTGTGTGTTACCATGAACGTCATCCATGAAGTCTCTTTGTAGAAGCTATAAGCTTCAATTTTTGAGATTTTGGTCTTCGGACAAACTTTTTGTAAAAAACTCTTTTGATCGTTTATATACAGACGTCTTTTACTGGTTTACTTTATATTGTGTGAATTTTGATGTGTTTGATTTATAAATGATTCAAATGTCTGTCCAATACATAATTAGCCAATGCATCTGTTAATGTATTTAGACATCTAGGAATATGTTGATATTCAATGTGATCAAAATAATGTTCCAAGAGGAGAATTCGCAAATACACCCGTAACAAAGTAGGACTTCGAATAGAGTAGATATTACTTAACTGTAGTACTACAAGCTGTGAATCAAGTCGCACAACCAAATGACGAATTCCAAGTGAGATAGCATCAACCAATAATTCAATAACGGCGTTATACTCTACAATGTTGTTGGTCGCATGACCAAGGCACACACCTCATAAAGATACAAGTTCGTTTGTTGGGGCATAGATTGCCTAGGTAGCAGAAGCAATGTTATGAGTACTACGGCTAGCGCCATCAGCAAAGACTCCAACATCTGGAAATTAAACACAATGTCACATAAGGGCAGAGACCAGATAACGACAAAAATAAAACGATAGTAAAACACAAAACGTATGATACATTAAAATACAAGTACTTGTGCACAAATGATTTATGCATAGTACTTCTTCAAGTACAACCCATTCCTGGGTTCACTCAAAGGGATACCATTGTAATCTACCAACTCATATGCTCCTTTCTCCAAAACATGTCGAACGATATAAGGACCTCTCCACATGGGTTCGAATTTTTCATCTCCTAACACATCTCGATCATGTTCATAGAGAAGAACAAGATCACCTTCAGAGAAAATGTGAGGCTTGACATGCTTGTCGTATTGGGCCTTGACATGTTTTTTTTGGGCTTCTATTACTAGAGTGGCATCACATCAAGTTTCTTCTAATCGCATGAGATACAATAGACATTCTTCTTCAGCCGAAGTGTTGGGTAGGAGTTCAATAGCTAGTTTCAAAGAGGGTATCTCGCACTCTATAGGAAGAATGGCTTCCACACCATAGACTAACCGAAAAGGCGTAAACCCAGTAGCGGACTTGATGGATATCTGGTATGCCCACAATGCCGAAAACAACATTGTGTGCCAACTTGTTTTATGAATCCCTATCATTCGTCGAAGCATAGTTATGAGAACTTTGTTAATCGCTTCAACTTGACCATTAGCTTGTGGATAATAGGGCGTTGAGTTATCATGGCGAAGACCCAACTTCTCAGTAAGTTCAGACATCATAAAATTCCTAAAGTGGCTACCGTGATCAGTGACAATAGCTTGGGGAACACCAAAACGAGCTATGACATGGTTAAAAAGAAACAAGGCTGCAGTCTTTCCAGTATTGTCAAATGTCGGCATCGCCTCAGCCCATTTCGTAAAGTAATCAACGGCTACAATGATGTAACCATGCCCCCCGGCCGAGTGAGGGTGACATTTCATGAAATCGATGCCCCATTTTGCAAAAGGACCAACTGAGACCATAGGATGAAGAGGAGCAGGATGTGACCAAATTTTTTGATTGTAGGTCTGGCAGGCATGGCATTTATGAATAGAAGTAATGCAGTCGTTAAACAAAGAAGACCAAAAATATCTTGCGCACAAGATCTTTTGGGCAGTAGCATACCCAGACATATGACCACCACATGCTTCGGAATGGCATTCATTCAGAGCTTTCTTGGCTTCGTCAAATGTGAGACAACGTCGAAAAATAGAGTCAATCCCCCGATGATAAAGAGTATCCCCGAGGATGATGTATTGACGAGCTTGATATCTTATGCGACGTCGTTCAGTACTAGACAAAGTAGGCCGGAAAGTATGCGTTTGGAGTTATATAATGATATCTCCATACCAAAGATCATCAGTGCTAATAAGGAAAAGAGATTCATTAGGTAATGAATCTACTGCTACATTTTCCGTTGCAGAATGAGGAAAATCACATATCAACTCAGCAAAAACTAAGGATTTCTTGGACTTGGCGTGATTGAATTCCAAGTCAAACTCCTGGAGTATGAAAATCCATTTGGAGTATTTTCCCCCTAGCAATTGACGTGTCAAAATATGTTGCATAGGGTTGCAATGAGAAATCACCGTAGTCTTGCATGAGAGGATATAGTGCTGAAAGCGTTGAACAGCTTGAACAACAGCCAAAGCCAGTTTTTTGACATGTTGATACTTGATTTCAATTGGCGTGAGACTTCGACTCAAGTAGTAAACAACATGTTCATTGTGTGCATCATCCTCTTGGACAAGAACCATGCCAATAGTGTACTCTGAGGCAGCAAGATAAAGGAAATAATCGCGATTGTAATCAGGAGGAAAGAGAAGCGGAGCTCACATTAGGGACAACTTCAAAGCTTCAAAAGAATTGTTGGAAATGGTATCCTAGATGAACTATGAATCTTTCTTAGTAGCCGCGTAAAACCACAACTGATCTCGGCGTAATTAGGGATAAAATTACGAAGAAAGTTTGCTTTCTCCTGCAAACTTTGCAACTATCGCAGTGTAGAAGGAGGAGGGAGATTAAGAATCACCTCAACCTTAATAGGATCCTACCATATCCCTTGACGCGACACGATAAAACCTAGAAGATGACCAGATTCTACGTAAAAAATGCACTTATGAGGATTTAAACGTATACGATAGAATCTACAATGAATGAAAATAGCTCGGAGGTGGGTTGGGTGATCAACTCTGTGCATAGAATGAGCGGGTAAATCGTCCAAATAGGGTTGAACGATATGTTTGATATTATGAAAAGCATAAGACATAGAGCGTTGAAAATTCACGCCTGCATTCTTAAGTCCGAAAGGAAGTTTCCGATAGGCAAAAGTACCCCAAGGACAAATAAAAGCAGTCTTATGTTGGTCCTTGGGAGAAATGTTAATTTGATTATAGCCGAAAAAACCATCCATGAGAGAGAATATTTCACTGTCGGCGCAATCATCAACAATCTGATCGACGAAGGGGGTAGGAAAGTTGTCTTTGGGACAAGCTTTATTAATATCCCTATAATCAACACATACACGAATATTGCCGCATTTTTTGTCAATCGGGAATTGGAAACCCATTCTGTAAGAGCCACCGGATAAATAAAGCCGACTTTTAGAAGTTTCTCAACTTCAAGTTTGATAGCAGCCGCTTTACGTGGGTGAATTGGATGAAGGCGTTGCCAGACAGGTTTAGCTCTGGGGTATGTCTTTATCTCATGTACAACAATTGCAGGGTCAATACCTGGAATCTCTTCATATCTCCAGGCGAAGATGTCACGAAATTCTTTGAATAGAGACGTATAGGTGACTATTTCATCAGCGGAACATGAAGCACCAATATGGACATTTTAAACAATCCCTGGTTTAACGGATATGTCAATGAGAATCGTGGGCGAGATATTAATTAAGTTCCCTTCAGTAAACACATCGTGTGTAGTCATGGGAACCGTCGAGATGACAACAACGGTCAACAGAATCGAAATCCATTGGTAGTTCTCAAGAGTATGTTGCTCCAGAAAAAGTATGGAACGATGATGCCCATCATCCCAAGGGGTGTCTTCCATGACGAACATGATCATCTCGTCAGTGGGAAAAATAACATGAAAAATATCGGGAGACAACTCATCAAAAGAGAGGGTAGAAGGTGTTGCCGATTGAATAGCTTGATAAGCAGACTCAACCGGACTTAACGGCATTACGTCGCCGAAACGAAGATGATCTCCAGGGTCAGGGACAATCTGTGGATCGTGAGACGTAGGAAGTTCATGAGGCACTATGGAGATCATGTTGATAGAAGCAACTGATGGGTGTGGAACATCGGGTGGTGAAATGGGGAAAGTACCCATTAATGAGGAGTCCTTTAAAAGGCAGACACCGACATTCTCATAACCCAGTGGGGTTTTAGAAATAAACGGTACGTTGCCAGTACAAGTATCAAAATTGAAGAAGGCGAGTTGGTCAACGGTAACAACCTTTCCTTGATGAGGGAAACGTACTACACGGAAAAGAGTCGACGCAATGGTGTGCATGGAATCGATCCAGCTGTGTCCAAGCAAAAGATTATAATCAAGTGGAGCGTCAATTACTTCCACCTCAACTTGGACCGTCTTACCTTCTAGTGTAATAGGCAATGAAGGAAGAACACCGTAAGGCTTAAAACCAGAGCCATTGAAGGCTTTAAGAGTTTTCTGGGATTCATTCAAAGGAGGAGAGCCAATGGCTTTCCAACAAGAAAGAGACATAACACACGTCGAGGCACCCTCATCAATAGCAGTTCAACAAATGTTCTTGTTAGAGAAAACAACTTAGATTTGAAACGTGAACTCCAAAACCATCTACACCGGTTGTCTTGTCCAAACCCTTCCCGTCTCAACAACAGGCTCAGTTGGTCATTCACGAACAACCCTCTTCTTCTACCACATCATATGTTTTGATGTGTACTGGTGATTCTAAGAAGAACAACGTTGCACTCATGACTCGAGCCAAAGATTATTCTCCATCTAAGGAGAAGGTTGACGATTTACCTCCTGCCTTGGTACAGCCCTCTCCAGCCACTCCACCTTCTAACAGTCCTCTTCATCTAGAACGACCGAGCCTTGATACAGTTCTGCGAACACCCCCAAAAGGTGTCGTTAGAAAATCAGTTTTCAATCCTCATGCTCGTGCTGCCCAGAACTACAGCATTGTTGAAGATCTGGCCCAAGCACCTTCTACGATGTCAGCCCTTGAAGTCCTTCAGTCTTGTCCTGCACAATGAAAGGAACAATTGAAATCTATAGGTGGAATTGATCTGAAAAATACAAATTTGATAGTCTTTGACTTGGAAGATCATATTTCAAGGTTACCCCCTCAACTCGCGTTTCAAATCCTAGTTGTTGTCTCTGACAAGAACATTTGTCAAACTATTATCGACGAGGGTGCCTCGATGTGTGTTATGTCTCTTGCTTGTTGGAAAGCCATTGGCTCTCCTCCTTTGAATGAATCCCATAACACTCTTAAAGCCTTCAGAGGCTCTGGTTTTAAGCCTTATGATGTTCTTCCTTCGTTGTCTATTACACTAGAAGGTAAGATGGTCCAAGTTGAGGTGGAAGTCTTTGACTCTCCACTTGATTATAATATTTTGTTTGGACACAGCTGGATCGATTCCATGCATGCCATTGTGTCAACTCTTTTCTGTGTAGTATGTTTCCCTCATCAAGGAAAGGTTGTTACCATCGACCAACTCACCTTCTTCAATTCTGATACTCGTACTGGCAATGTACTGTTTATTGTTAAAACCCCACTGGGTTATGAGAATGTTGGTGTCAGCCTTTTAAAGGACTCCTCATTAATGGGTAATTTCCCCATTCCACCACCCGATGTTCCACGTCCATCAGTTGCTTCTATCAACATGATCTCCATAGTGCCTCACAAACTTCCTGTGTCTCACGATCCACGGATTGTCCCTA
>JZKD02S1636974.1:290847-305063 GCA_000966675.3 Picea glauca
CATCAACAAGCATATGTTATCCTCCTCAAGCTTGCGTAAAAATAAAGAGGTACTCGCCAGAAATGGTGGGGGGAAATTTGGGAAAGGGATATGTTTTCATCTTCGTATTAATTGGTAGTAATTGTCGCTCTTGAACATGACACCCCCTATTCATCACATTTGAAGCCGATTTGGGAAATCCATTTGTCTCTCATTTGATTTGCTACAAGGTCATTCCCTGTGTCATCTTTGAGTCAATGTTGCCAAATCATTGGTCGTATCGTTCATATGTTGTGGAGAAGTCCATTTGAAACCTTTATTGAGTCAGCCATCTGTAGTTATCCATTCTCTCTATGTCGGCCTTCCCTATGTCCAGTCCAATTCAGATCATACTCTGTTTCAGAGTCGTGAGTGCAACGTTGTTCTTCTTAGAATCACCAGTACACATCAAAACATAGGATGTGGTAGAAGAAGAGGGTTGGTCGTGAATGACCAACTGAGCCTGTTGTTGAGACGGGAAGGGTTGGGACAAGACAGCTGGTGTAGACGGTTTTGGAGCTCCTTGAAGGAACTCCCCAGTGGAGTCACCAATTTTGTTATAGGATAAATCCATAGGTGCGGACGTTAACCGATCTCCCTAGATCCACCTGGATCTAGAACAAAGCAAGACAGAACATGACTCTTTCCCTAGATTCTAACCATTGAATTAAATAGGAGGCAAGAAAGAATAACATACCTTATTATTGCTTCCTATGGTCTTTGTTGCTCCCGCTTCGCTCTAATTCTCTCGTGCAGTCAAGACCAAGACAACACAAACCAATCGAAGTGAAGACAGCTCAATATATTCAAAGGTCAATCTATGTATATGATCAAGGAATTATACAATAAAGTGGAAAAATATTTATGGGAAAGGGACATATTACTGTATCATATTAATGGAAAGTAAAGATTACAACCTAACCCTTGATGTCGCAACCTTCCTTTCGATGTCTCCTGGCTCTGACACATGCACTTGCTCAATTATTGCATGAAGAATATCAAATTCCCTTGATAGACTTACTGTAGTCTCCAAGCAGATGTAGCTTCAGTCCTTCACACAATTCTTTCACCAATTCTCCAATGAATCTTTCTTAACCTTTTCCATGAGAATTCACTCAATATATAGGAGAGAATGAATTAGTTACTTGGATAAGAATAATGCCAAAATATCAGGGAATCCAGTACTAAGATAACCATTCGAATGACATCTCATCCTTCTAGAAGATTCCCTTCTAGAAACATCAAGAATTCATCTTTTTCCTTGCTTTAGAAAGAGTTCGCACCCTAGCAGTTCAACACAGTGCGAACTTCTCACACCCTGGCTTAAGGCAGCCTGCGAGAATCATGTATTCTTGCAGGCAAATATACTAGTAGCTTGCGAACAGTCTCCAAAAATGAGTTTTCTAGAAGAGATGAAAATAACTTTTTCTCAGGAGAAAGTTCTTATGAAGAGCCTGAGTACACCATTATTAACACATCATCATGATGACCAAAATCATGGGTAACACAAGGACATGTGGCCAATTTGGTCTGAGGGCATAAAATCCAAACCAAGAATCATAATTTTTTTCTATAAGCTCATGCATGTATGTTTGGCCAAGGCCCATGTGACTACACTAGAAAAAAATGAAATACATAGTTTTCTTGAAAATAGATCTCATCTTCAGAAATTGCACAATGCCTTATTGACCAAAACCCTAGTGACGGAGATACTACAACAAATGGATTTTCGATTGATAGAATGATAACCTAGGGGGCCCACTAGATGAAACCCACTTCTCTTAATTCAATGCAACTGATGGTTTGTGCATCTAAGTCACGGTTTGATTTTTATCGTGAGTTGCAACTCGCCTCCTGAATCCATTTAGGGACATGTGGTCTATTTGGTCCGGGGGCATAAAATCCAAACCGAGTAGCATAACAAAATTTCATAAACTCTCGCAAGTCTAATTGGCCAAGGCCCACGTGACTACACTAGCCAAAAAGACCTAACACAATGTCCTTTAAAATCGACCTCCTCTTCAGAAATTGCACTATGCCTCATTGACCAAAATCCTAGTGTTAGAGATACTCCAACAAATTTTTTTATGATCGATGGAATGATAGCGTAGGGACCCCAATAGTTGAAACCTAGTGCTTAGGATCCAATGCAACTGATGGTTCGAGCATCCAAGTCTCGGTTTGAGTTTTATCGATAGTTGCAACTCGCCCCCTCAAGACATTCAAGGACATGTGGCCAATTTGGTCCGAGGGCATAAAATCCAAACCGAGCAGCATAATGTTGTTTTTTAATCTCCCACATGTATATTTGGTCAAGGCCCATGTGACTACACTAGTGAAAAATGCCCTACATAGTGTTCTTGAAAATAGAGCTCATCCTCAAAAATTGCACTATGCCTCATTGACCAAAACCCTAGTGACGAAGATACTCCAACAAATGGATTTTTGGTCGATGGAATGATAGCTTAGGGGCCCCACTCACTAAAAAATATTTCTCTTAATCCAATGCAACTGACGGTTTGTGCATCAAAGTATCGATTTGAGTTTTATCGCGAGTTGCAACTCGCCTCCTCAAGCCATTTACGGACATGTGGTCAATTTCTTCGAGGGCATAAAATCCAAACCGAGTAGAATAACAGACTTTCGTAAGCTCCTAGAAGTCTATTTGGCCAAGGCCCATCTAAATACACTAGCCAAAAATACCCAACACAATGTTCTTTAAAATCGAACTTCTCTTCAGAAATTGCTTGGAGATACTCCAACAAATTGTTGGAGATACTCGACTAGAATCCTAGTGTTGGAGATACTCCAACAAATTGTTTTTTGCTCAATGTAATGATAGCTTAGGAGCACCAATAGATGAAACCTGGTGCTCCATATCCAATGCAACTGACGACTCATGCATCTGAGTCTCGGTTTGAGTTTTATTGATAGTTGTGACTCGCCTCCTCAAGCCATTCAAGGGCATGTGGCCAATTTGGTCTGAGGGCATAAAATCCAAAATGAACAGCATAATGTTGTTCTGTAAGCTCTCGCATTTATTTTTTGCCAAGGCCCATGTGACTACACTAGAAAAAAATGTTCGACGGAGTGTTTTTGAAAATCGAGCTCATCTTCAGAAATTGCACTATGCCTCATTGACCAAAACCCTAGTGTCATAGATACTCCAACAAATGGTTTTTTTATCGATAGAATGATAGTGTATGGGCCCCATTAGCTAAAACTCATTGCTCTTAATCCAATGCAACTGATAGTTTGTCCACCTGAGTCCCGGTTTGATTTTTATCGCAGAGTTGCAACTCGCCTCCTCAAGCCATTTAGGGACATGTGGTCAGTTTGGTCTGGGGACATAAAATCCAAAATGAGTATCATAATAGACTTTCATAAGCTCCCACAAGTTTATTTGGACAAGGCCCACATGACTACACTAGCCAAAAAGACCGGGCACAGTGTTCCTTAAAATCGACCTCCTCTTCAGAAATTGCATTATGCCTCATTGACCAAAATCCTAGTGTTGGAGATACTCCAACAAATTGTTTTTTGGTCCATGGAATGATAGCGTAGGATCCCCACTAGCTCAAACCTGGTGCTCTGGATCCAATGCAACTGACGGTTCATGCATCTGAGTCCCGGTTTGATTTTTATTGAAAGTTGCAACTTGCCTCCTCAAGCCATTCAAGGACATGTGGCTAATTTGGTCCGAGGGCATAAAATCCAAACCAATCAGCATAACGTTTTTTTGTAAGCTCCTGCATGTATGTTTGGACAAGGCCCATGTGACTACACTAGAAAAAAATGCTCGACATAGTGTTCTTGAAAATCGAGTTTATCTTCAAAAATTGCACTATCACTCATTAACCAAAACCCTAGTGATGGAGATACTCCAAAAAATGGATTTTCGGTCGACAAAATGATAGCTTAGGGGCCCCACTAGATAAAACCCAGTGCTCTTAATCCAATTCAACTAACGGTTTGTGCATTTGAGTCCTAGTTTGAGTTTTATCATGAGTTGCAACTCCCCTCCTCAAGCCATTTAGGGACATGTGGTCAATTTGGTTTGGGGGCATAAAATCCAAACCAAGTAGCACACAGACTTATGTAAGTTGTCGCAAGTCTAATTGGCCAAGGCCCACGTGACTACACTAGCCAAAAAGACCCAACACAATGTTCTTTAAAATCGACCTCCTCTTCAGAAATTGCACTATGCCACATTGACCAAAATCCTAGTGTTGGAGATACTCCAACAAATTGATTTATGGTTGATGGAATGATAGCGTAGGATCCCTAATAGATGAAACCTATTGCTTCAGATCCAATGCAACTGACGATAAGTGCATCCCAGTCTCAGTTTTGTTTTATCAATATTTGCAACTCAATTGCTCAAGCCATTCAAGGACATGTGGCCAATTTGGTATGAGGGCATAAAATCCAAACCAAGCAACATAATATTGTTCCATAAGCTCCCACATGTATTTTTGGCCAAGGCCCATGCGACTACACTAGAAAAAAGTGCCCGACAGAGTGTTCTTGAAAATCAAGCTCATATTCAAAAATTGCACTATGACTTATTGACCAAAACCCTAGTGATAGAGATACTCCAACAAATAACTTTTGGGTCGATGGAATGATAGCTTAGGGGCCCCACTAGCTGAAACCCAGTGCTCTTAATCCAATACAACTAACGATTTGTGCATCTAAGTCATGGTTTGAGTTTTATCGTGAGTTGCAACTCGCCTCCTTAAGCCATTTAGGGACTTGTGGTCAATTTGGTCCCAGGGCATAAAATCCAAATCGAGTAGCATAACATACTTTCGTAAGCTCCCACAAGTCCATTTTGCCAAGGCCCACATGACTACACTGGCCAAAAACACATGACATAATGTTCTTTAAAATCGACCTCTTCTTCAGAAATTGCACTATCCCTGATTGACCAGAATACTAGTGTTGGAGGTACTCCAACAAACTCTTTTCCTGGAGATGAAATGACAACGTAGGAGCCCCAACAGTTGAAACCTGGTTCTCTGGATCCAATGCAACTGACGGTTCGTGCATCTGAGTCCCAGTTTGAGTTTTATTGATAGTTGCAAATCGCCTCCTCAAGCCATTCAATTACATGTCACCAATTTGGTCTAAGGGCATAAAATCCAAACCGAGCAACATAATGTTGTTCTGTAAGCTCCCGCATGTATGTTTGGCCAAGGCCCATGCAACTACACTAGAAAAGAATGCTCAACATAGTGTTCTTGAAAATTGAACTCATCTTCAGAAATTGCACTATGCTTCTTTGATCAAAACTCTAGTGATGGATTTACTCCAACAAATGGTTTTTCGATCGACGAAATGATAGCTTAGGGGCCCCACTAGATGAAACAAAGTGCTCTTAATCCAGTGAAAATGACGTTTCATGCATATGAGTCCCAGTTTGAGTTTTATTGCGAGTTGCAACTCGCCTCCTCAAGTCATTTAGGGACATGTGGTCAATTTGGTCTGGGGGCATAAAATCCAAACCGAGTAGCATAACAGACTTTCATAAGCTCACGTAAGTCTAATTGGCCAAGGCCCACGTGAATACACTAGCCAAAACGACCTGACACGGTGTTCCTTAAAATCAACCTCCTCTTTAGAAATTGCACTATGCCTCATGGACCAAAATTCTAGTGTTGGAGATACTCGAACAAATTGTTTTTTGGTCAATGGAATGATAGCGTGGGAGCCCTAATAGCTGAAATTTGGTGCTCTGGATCCAATGCAACTGACAGTTCGTGCATCCGATTCTCGGTTTGAGTTTTATCGATAGTTGCAACTTGAATCCTCAAGTCATTCAAGGACATGTGACCAATTTCATCTGAGGGCATAAAATCCAAACCGAGCAGCATAATGTTGTTCTACAAGCTCTCGCATGTATGTTTGGCCAAGGCCCATGCGACTACACTAGAAAAAAATGCCCGACAGAGTGTTCTTCAAAATTGAACTCATCTTCAAAAATTGCACTATGCCTCATTGAACAAAACCCTAGAGACAGAGATACTCCAAAAAATAGCTTTTCAGTCGATGAAATGATATCGTAGCGGCCCCACTAGCTAAAGCACAGTGCTCTTAATCCAATGCAACTAACGATTCATGCATCTGAGTCCCGATTTGAGTTTTGTCACGAGTTGCAACTCGCCTCCTCAAGTCATTTAGGGACATGTGGTCAATTTGGTCCAGGGGCATAAAATCCAAACCGAGTAGCATAAAAGACTTTTTTCAGCTCCCGCAAGTCTATTTGGTCAAGGCCCACATGACTACACTAGGAAAAAACACCCGACATAGTGTTATTTAAAATCGACGTCCTCTTCAAAAATTGCACTATGGCTCATTGACCAGAATCCTAGTGTTGGAGATACTCCAACAAATTGTTTTTCGGTCGATGGAATGACAACATAGGAGCCCCAATAGCTGAAACTTAGTGCTCTAAATCCAATGCACTTGACGGTTCATGCATGTGAGTCCCGTTTTGAGTTTTATAGATAGTTGTGACTCGCCTTCTCAAGCCATTCAAGGACATGTGGCCAATTTGGTCTGAGAGCATAAAATCCAAACTAAGAAGCATAATGTTTCTCCGTAAGATCCCTTATGTATGATTGGCCAAGGCCCATGTGACTAAACTAGAAAAAAACATTCAAAAGAGTGTTCTTGAAAATTGAGCTCATCTTCAGAAATTGCATTATGCCTCATTGACCAAAACCCTAGTGTCGGAGATACTCCATCAAATGGTTTTTCGGTGGATGGAATGGTAGTGTAGGGGCCCCACTAGATGAAACTCAGCGCTCTTAATCCAATGCAACTGACAATTCATGCAGCTGAGTCCCTGCTTGAGTTTTATCGTGAGTTGTAACTCTCCTCCTCAAACCATTTAGGAGCATGTGGTCAATTTGGTCTGGGGGCATAAAATCCAAACCGAGTAGCATAAGAGACTTTCGTAAACTCCTACAAGTCAATTTGGTCAAGACCCATGTGACTACACTAGCCAAAAGGACTTGACACAGTGTTCTTTAAAATCGATCTCCTCTTCAGAAATTGCATTATGCCTCATTGACCAAAATTCTAGTGTTGGAGATACTCCAACAAATTATTTTTCGATCGATGGAATGATAGCGTAGAAGACCCAATAACTGAAACCTGGTGCTCTAGATCCAATGCAACTGGCGGTTCGTGCATCTGAGTCTCGGTTTGAGTTTTATCGATAGTTGCATCTCGCCTCCTCAAGCCATTAAGGGCATGTGGCCAATTTGGTCCGAGGGCATAAAATCCAAACCGAGCAGCATAATGTTGTTTTGTAAGCTCATGCATGTATGTTTTTCCAAGGCCCATGCATCTACACTAGAAAAAAATGCTCGACATAGTGTTCTTGAAAAGCAAGTTCGTCTTCAGAAATTGCACTATGCCTCATTGACCAAAACCCTAGTGACGGAGATACTCCAACAAATGGTTTTTCGATCAATGGAATGATAGCTTAGGGGCCCCACTAGCTAAAACTCAGTTCTCTTAATCTAATGCAACTAATGGTTCATTCATTTGAGTCCCGATTTGAGTTTTATCGTGAGTTGTAACTCACCTCCTCAATCCATTTAGGGACATGTGGTCAATTTGGTCAGGAGGCATAAAATCAAAACTGAGTAGAATAACAGAATTCCATAATCTCCCACAATTATAATTGGCCAAGACCCACGTGACTACACTAGACAAAAAGACCCAACACAATGTTCTTTAAAATTGACCTCCTCTTCAGAAGTTGCACTATGCTTCAATGACCAAAATCCTAATGTTGGAGATACTCCAACAAATTGTTTTTATGTCGATAAAATCAAAACTGAGTAGAATAACAGAATTCCATAATCTCCCACAATTATAATTGGCCAAGACCCACGTGACTACACTAGACAAAAAGACCCAACACAATGTTCTTTAAAATTGACCTCCTCTTCAGAAGTTGCACTATGCTTCAATGACCAAAATCCTAATGTTGGAGATACTCCAACAAATTGTTTTTTATGTCGATGGCATGATAGCATAGGATACTCAATAGATGAAACCTAGTGCTCTGGATCAAATGCGACTGACAGTTTGTGCATATGAGTCTCGGTTTGAGTTTTATCGATAGACGCAACTCACCTCCTTAATCTATTCAAGGACATGTGGCCAATTTGATCCGAGGGCATAAAATCCAAACCGAGCAGCATAAATTTGTTCCATACTCTCCCACATGTATTTTTTGAAAATTCCCATGCACCTACACTAGCAAAAAACGCCTGACAGAGTGTTCTTGAAAATCGAGCTCATCTTCAAAAATTGCACTATGCCTCATTGACCAAAACCCTAGTGATGGAGATACTCCAACAAATGGATTTGTGTTCGATGGAACGATAGCTTAGGGGGCCCACTAGTTGAAACCTAGTGCTCTTAATCCAATGGAACTGATGGTTCATGCATCTAAGTCCCGGTTTGAGTTTTATCACGAGTTGCAACTTCCCTCCTCAAGCGATTTAGGGACATGTGGTGAATTTGGTCTGGGGGAATAAAATCCAAACTGAGTAGCATAACAAACTTATGTAAGCTCCCACAAGTCTATTTGGCCAAGACCCACGTGACTACGGTAGCCAAAAACACCCGACACGGTATTCATTGAAATCGACCTCCTCTTCAGAAATTGCACTATGCCTAATTGAACATAATCCTAGTGTTGGAGATACTCCAACAAAAATTTTTCTAGTCGATGGAATGATAATGTAGGATCCGCAATAGGTGAAACTTGGTTCTCCGGATCTAATGCAACTGACGGTTCGTGCATTCGAGTCCCATTTTGTGTTTTATCGATAGTTTCAAATCGCCTCCTCAAGCAATTCAAGGACATGTTGCCAATTTGGTCCAAGGGCATAAAATCCAAACCAAGCAGCATAATGTTGTTTTGTAGGCTCCCTCATGTATGTTTGGCCAAGGCCCATGCGAATACACTAGAAAATAATGCTCGACATAGTGTTCTTGAAAATCAAGCTCATCTTCAAAAATTACTCTATACCTCTTTCACCAAAACCCTAGTGACGGAGATACTCTAACAAATGGCTTTTCGATCGATGGAATGATAGCTTAGGGGCCCCACTAGTTGAAACCCAGTGCTCTTAATCCAATGCAATTGACAGTTCCTGCGTCTGAGTCCCAGTTTGAGTTTTATTGCGAGTTGCAACTCGCCTCCTCAATCCATTTAGGGACATGTGGTCAATTTAGTCTAGGGGCATAAAATCCAAACCGAGTAGCATAACAGACTTTCATAATCTCCCACAAGTCTAACTGGCCAACGCCCACATGACTACACTATCCAAAAATACCCGACATGGTGTTCCTTAAAATCGACCTCCTCTTCAGAAATTACATTATGCCTCATTGACCGAAATCCTAGTGTTGAAGATACTCCAACAAATTGTTTTATGGTCGATGGAATGATAGCGTAGAAGCCCCAATAGCTGAAATATGGTGCTCCAGATCCAATGCAACTGACGGTTCATGCATCCAAGTCTCAGTTTGAGTTTTATCAATAGTTGCAACTCGCCTCCTCAAGCCATTCAAGGACATGTGACCAATTTGATCCGAGGGCATAAAATCCAAACCGAGCAGCATAATGTTGTTTTGTAAGCTCTTGCGTGTATGTTTGGCCAAGGCCCATGCGACTACACTAGCAAAAAACACCCGACAGAGTGTTCTTGAAAATTGAACTCATCTTCAAAAATTGCACTATGCCTCATTGAACAAAACCCTAGAGACAAAAATACTCCAACAAATGGCTTTTCAGTCAACGAAATGATATCTTAGGGGCCCCACTAGATGAAACCCAGTGCTCTTAATCCAATGCAACTGACAATTCATGTATTTGAGTCTCGATTTGAGTTTTATCGTGAGTTACAACTCGCCTCCTCAACTCATTTAGGGACATGTGGTCAATTTGGTCCAGGGGCATAAAATCGAAATCGAGTAGCATAACAGACTTTCGTAAGCTCTCATAAGTCTAGTTGGCCAAGGCCCACATGAATACACTAGACAAAAACACCCAACATAGTGTTCTTTAAAATTGACCTCCTCTTCAAAAATTGCACTATGGCTCATTGACTAGAATCCTAGTGTTGGAGATACTCCAACAAAAAAAAAATTGGTTGATGGAATGACAATGTAGGAGCTCCAATATCTGAAACCTGGTGCTCTGAATCCAATGCACCTGACGGTTCATGCATCTGAGTATTGGTTTGAGTTTTATCAATAGTTGTGACTCGCCTCCTCAATCCATTCAAGGACATGTGGCCAATTTGGTCCAAGAGCATAAACTGCAAACGGAGCAGCATAATGTTACTTCGTAAGCTCCCTTATGTATGATTGGCTAAGGCCCATGCGACTACACTAGAAAAAAAGGTTTGAGAGAGTGTTCTTGAAAATCGAGCTCATCTTCAGAAATTTCACTATGCCTCATTGACCAAAACACTAGTGACGGAGATACTCCAACAAATAGTTTTTCGGTGGACGAAATGGTAGCATTCTTAATCCAATGCAACTGACAGTTCGTGCAACTCAGTCCCTTTTTGAGTTTTATCTCGAGTTGCAACTCTCCTCCTCAAGCCATTTAGGGACATGTGGTCAATTTGGTATGGGGGCATAAAATCCAAACCGAGTAGCATAACAGACTTTTGTAATCTCCTGCAATTCTATTTGGTCAAGGCCCACATGAATACACTAGCCAAAAACACCCGACACAATGTTCTTTAAAATCGACCTCCTCTTCAGAAATTGCATTATGCCTCATTGACCAAAATCCTAGTGTTGGAGATACTCCAACAAATTGTTTTCTGGTCGATGGAATGATAGCGTGGGAGCCCTAATAGCTGAAATTTGGTGCTCTGGATCCAATGCAACTGACAGTTCGTGCATCCGAGTCCCAGTTTGAGTTTTATCGATAGTTGCAACTCGCCTCCTCAAGCCATTAAGGGCATGTGGTCAATTTGGTCCGAGGGCATAAAATCCAAACCGAGCAGCATAATGTTGTTTTGTAAGCTCATGCATGTATATTTTTCTAAGGCCCATACGACTACACTAGAAAAAAAAGTTTGACATAGTGTTCTTGAAAATCAAGCTCATCTTCAAAAATTGCACTATGCCTCATTGACCAAAACCCTGGTGACGAAGATACTCCAACAAATGGTTTTTCAGTCGACAAAATGATAGCTTAGGGGCTTCACTAGCTGAAACTTAGTGCTCTTAATCCAATGCAACTGATGATTCATGCATCTGAGTCCCAGTTTGAGTTTTATCATGATTTGCAACTCGCCTCCTCAAGCCACTTAGGGACATGTGGTCAATTTGGTCTGGGGGCATAAAATCCAAACTGAGTAGCATAACAGAATTTCGTAAGCTCCCACAATTCTAATTGGCCAAGACCCACATGACTATGCTAGCCAAAAATACCCAACACAATGTTCCTTAAAATCGACCTCCTCTTCAGAAGTTGCACTATGCCTCAATCACCAAAATCCTAGTGTTGGAGATACTCCAACAAATTGTTTTTCTGCCGATGGAATGATAGCGTAGGATCCCCAATAGTTGAAACCTAGTGCTCTCGATCTAATGCAACTGGCATTTAATGCATCTGATTCATGGTGTGATTTTTATCGATAGTTGCAACTCACCTCCTTAATCCATTCAAGAACATGTGGCCAATTTGGTCCGAGGGCATAAAATCCAAACCGAGCAGCATAATGTTGTTTCATAAGCTCCCACCTATACTTTTGGCCAAGGCCCATGCGCATACACTAGCAAAAAACCCTCGATGGAGTATTCTTGAAAATCAATCTCATCTTCAAAAATTGCACTATGCCTCATTGACCAAAACCCTAGTGACTTAGATACTCCAACAAATGGATTTGCGGTCGATGGAATGATAGCTTAGGGGCCCCACTAGTTGAAACCCAGTGCTCTTAATCCAATGGAACTGATGGTTCATGCATCTGAGTCCCAGTTTGATTTTTATCATGAGTTGCAACTTGCCTCCTCAATCCATTTAGGGACATGTCATCAATTTGGTCTTGAGTAGCATAACAAACTTCTGTAAGATCCCACAAGTATATTTGGCCAAGGCCCATGTGACTATAGTATCCAAAAACACCCGACACAGTGTTCTTTAAAATCGACCTCCTCTTCATAAATTGCACTATGCCTCATTGACGAGAATCCTAGTGTTGGAGATACTCCAACAATTTTTTTTCTGGTGGATGGAATGATAGCGTAGGAGCCCCAATAGATGAAACATAGTGCTCTAGATCCAATGCAACTAACGGTTCATGCATCCAAGCCCTGGTTTGAGGTTTATTGATAGTTGCAGCTCACCTCCTCAAGTCATTCAAGGTCATGTGGCCAATTTGTTTTGAGGGCATAAAATCCAAACCGAGCATCATAATGTTGTTTTGTAAGTTCCCGCATGTATGTTTGGCCAAGGCCCATGTGACTACACTAGAAAAATATGCTCAACGGAGTGTTCTTGAAAATCAAGTTCATCTTCAAAAATTGCACTATGCCTCATTGACCAAAACCCTAGTGTCGGAGATACTCCAACAAATGTTTTTTTGGTCAACGAAATCATAGCGTAGGGGCCCCACTTGCTAAAACTAAGTGCTCTTAATCAAATTAAACTGATGGTTTGTGCATCTAAGTCCCAGTTTGAGGTTTATCATGAGTTGCAACTGGCCTCCTCAAGCCACTTAGGAACATGTGGTCAATTTGGTATGGGGGAATAAAATCCAAACCAAGTAGCATAGCAGACTTTCGTAAGCTCCCACAAGTCTATTTGGCCAAGGCCAACGTGACTACACTAGCCAAAAACACCCGACACAGTGTTCTTTAAAATCGACCTCCTCTTCAGAAATTGCACTATGCCTCATTGACCAAAATCCTAGTGTTGAGATACTCCAACAAATTGTTTAACAAACGATGGAATGATAGCGTAGGATCCCCAATAGTTGAAACCTAGTGCTCTATATCCATTGCAACTGATAGTTCGTACATTTGAGTCCCATTTTTATTTTTACCGATAGTTTCTACTCACCTCCTCAAGTCATTCAAGGACATGTGGCCAATTAGGTATGAGGGCATAAAATCCAAACCGATCAGCATAATGTTGTTCTGTAAGCACCCACATGTATGTTTGGCCAAGGCCCATGCGACTACACTAGAAAAAAATGCTTGATAGAGTGTTCTTGAAAATCTTGCTCATTCTTTGATTGTAATGCAATCATTAGGTCCCCATGAAGCCTTGATATTCTTCAACAAAACACAAGTCTTAGGCATAAAATCCAACTCAATCACCATGGTTGTCGTTCTGTCTACATGTGCATATTTATTAGCTCTGGAAAAAGGTAAGCATATCCATGGAATGAAAACATTTTTGGTTATTCCTAGACTCACCATTCCCATGAAATCACAACATTCTTCAATGAAATGTAGGTTATGCTAGTAATAAAACCCAACTCAATCACTGTGGTTAGTGGGATGCCCACATTTCTGGATTAATTTTCTCTGGAAAATGGTGAATAGATACATGGTTATCCAATAAAAATAGGATTTGAATTTAATGTTGTTGTCAGCAATAGTCTTATAGAAATGTAAGGAAATTATTGTTGGCTTGGATACTTTAGTAAACCATTGTTTGGAATTAAATGTAGCAAGCACTTACTCCATGGTGACTTGGTGAGGTTCTTCAACTTTTCAATGACATGAGCCTTGCTAAGAACCAAATAAAAGATTCCAACACCATAATCAAACATAATCCATGCAACATATTTGTCCATGGTTATTCCCTTTACATACAACAAAATAAATGTATGACTATAGAATATACGAGAGTCAAGTTGACATCCAACTTCTAATTGTCAAGCAGAATGAGCATTTAGAGAAAAAATGGATAAGCATTAATGCATATGTTTTGAATTATATCAAAGGTTATCCTTTTGACAAGTGAATAATGTTATGAATGTTATCAATGAAGATCCTTTATATCCATGGTCGTTATGAATGTTATCAACGAAGATCTGATGATGAACCAATATTTTACTTATTTATATCATATTGCAATATTTATTTTCTCATGTGTGACTAAATGTTGGCACCTACTTGAAACTTGTCCTCCT
>JZKD02S1636974.1:314071-326932 GCA_000966675.3 Picea glauca
CTGTTGAATGTGTTTTTCAGGGTGAAAGACAAATTGTTCTTGGAGATATATTTTCTTGTGCAAATATAGAGTATGGGAGTTCTTGAAATGCAAACAATCAGTTTTCCTTATTGAATTAGCCCATGGTTATATGGTTTGGGAAGTAGCCCAAGAGATAATTCCATATTATATTGAATTGAGTCTAAGTTTTATTATTATAATTTTGAAACCTAAGGAGGATTAAAAACTGAGATTTTGAGGATTGATTTGGAACCTTACACAGTTAAAGTGTTTAAGAAAAGGATACTTGGTGATCCTTGTGGATGAATACGAATTTGGTCCTTATTTGGCGTCAGACTCTATGAATGGTTGGTGCTACAATTCATGGTGTGCAATGCATTGTCTAATTTAATGTGCGCAATGAATGATGTCTTATGCACTTTCATTGATTATTTTTTCATAGTGTACTTGGATGACAATCTTGTGTTTAGTGAAACTCTTGGGATGAGAAAATGTTTCATTTGTAGCAAGTGCTTGAAACTCTAAAAAAAAATCAACTTTTGATGAATTGGAATAAATATGAATTTGTATAAGGCCTCAATCTGTATGAGTTATGTAGTGGGAGGGTGTGAACTCAATATTAATTAAAGAAAAGTAGATGCAATAATATATGGCCTACACAAAAGAATGTGCATGAGGTAGGAAGCTTTGTTGGGGAAACCTAGTAAATGAGGAAGTTCATTGCTTATTTCTCCAAAATAGCAACCCCACTCCATGTGTTGACCTAAAAAATACATGTTTTCCCTTGGGAAGAATCACAACAATATTCTTTTGATAAGTTGAAGCATAAAATCGACAATGCACCAATATTTCCACTTCAAAACTTGAGACAACCATTTGAGTTAAGTTGATGCATCACCCTCCACAATGGGAACCATGTTGAAAAGAGGCAAATCAATATGTTATCAATCAACAAAAGGTCTAAGCTTCCAGTTTGAATTATTACACTTATGACAAAGGGATTTGGGAATTGGCGCAAGGGGTTAAGAAATGGAAGCATGATATCATGGACAATGAAATAATAATTCATATCAATTGTCAACCTCTACAATATTTGTAGGCACAAAGCATGCCCCAACAAAACAAGACAATATTGTTGGAAGGGGTTTCCTACAAAACTTTCATCTAGTGATCAAACACAAGAAGGGAGTATCAAATACAATGACATATATTTTCCTTCTAGGCCACCAATTCCAACAAATTCATCCATATTTACAATCATGAAAGATATGTTATTGAAGAGTCTAGCAAAATACAAGGCCAAACATGAATAGCATAGGAAGCAGGACAAGTTTCAAGTAGGTTCCAACATTTAGTCACACATGAGAAAATAAATATTGAAATATGATATAAATAAGTAAAATATTTATTCATCATCAGATCTTCATTGATAACATTCATAACGACCATGGATCTAAAGGATCTTAGTTGATAATATTCATAACATTATTCACTTGTCAAAAGGATAACCTTTGATAGAATTCAAAACATTATGCATTAATGCTTATCCATGTTTTCTCTAAATTCCCATTCTGCTTGACAATTAGAAGTTGGATGTCAGCTTGACTCTCCTATATTCTACAGTCATACATTTATTTTGTTATATGTAAAGGGAATAACCATGGACGAAGATGTTGCATGGATTATGTTTGATTATGGTGTTGGAATCTTTTAATTGGTTCTTAGCAAGGCTCATGTCATTGAAAATTTGAAGAACCTCATCAAGTCACCATGGAGTAAGTGCTTGCTACATTTAATTCCAAACAATGGTTTACTAAAGTATCCAAGCCAGCAATAATTTCTTTCCAATTCTATAAGACTATTGCTGACAACAACATTATATTCAAATCCTATTTTTATTGGATAACCATGTATCTAATTACCATTTTCCAGAGCAAATTAATCTAGAAATTTGGGCATCCCACTAACCACAATGATTGAGTTGGGTTTTATTACTAGAATAACCTACATTTCATTGAAGAATGTTGTGATTTCATGGGAATGGTGAGTCTAGGAATAACCAAAAATGTTTTCATTCCATGGATATGCTTACCTTTTTCTAGAGCTAATAAATATGCACATGTAGACAGAGCACAAACCATGGTGATTGAGTTGGATTTTATGCCTAGGACTTGTGTTTTGTTGAAGAATATCAAGGCTCATGGGGACCTAATGATTGCATTCCAATCAAAGAATGAACAAGATTTTCAAGAACACTCTATCAAGAATTTTTTTCTAGTGTAGTCGCATGGGCCTTGGCCAAACATACATGTGGGTGCTTACAAAACAACATTATGCTATTTGGTTTGGATTTTATGCCCTCAGACCTAATTGTCCACATGTCCTTGAATGACTTGAGGAGGCGAGTTGCAACTGTTGGTAAAAATAAAACTAGGACTCAGATGCACGAACCGTCAGTTGCAATGGATCTAGAGCACTAGGTTTGAACTATTGGGGCTCCTACACTATCATTCCATCATTCGTTAAACAATTTGTTGGAGTATCTCCAACACTAGGATTTTGGTCAATGAGGCATAGTGCAATTTCTGAAGAGGAGGTCGATTTTAAAGAACACTATGTCGGGTGTTTTTGGCTAGTGTAGTCATGTTGGCCTTGGCGAAATAGACTTGTGAGAGCTTACGAAAGTCTGCTATGATACTTGGTTTGGATTTTATTCCCCCAGACCAAATTGACCACATGTTCCTAAATGGCTTGAGGAGGCCAGTTACAACTCACGATAAAACTCAAACCGAGACTTAGATGCATGAACCGTTAGTTTCATTGGATTAAGAGCACCGAGTTTTAGCTAGTGGGGTACCTATGCTATGGTTTCGTCGACCAAAAGACCAGTTGTTGGAGTATCTCTGAAACTAGGGTTTTGGTCAATGAAGCATAGTGCAATTTCTGAGGATGAACTCGATTTTCAAGAACACTCTGTTGAGCATTTTTTTCTAGTGTAGTCACATGGGCCTTGGCCAAACATACATGCGGGAACTTACAGAATGCACGAACTATCAAATCGATGAAACTCAAACCAATGCAACCGACGGTTCGTGAATCCAAATCGATGAAACTCAAACCATGACTCAGAATGCATGAACCGTTAGTTGCATTGGATCTGGAGCATTATGTTTCAGCTATTGGGGCTCCTACACTATCATTCTATCCACCAGAAAAAAAAATTGTTGGAGTATCTCCAACACTAGGATTCTCGTCAATGAGGCATAGTGCAATTTTTGAAGAGGAGGTTGATTTTAAAGAACACTGTGTCGGGTGTTTTTGGATACTATAGTCACATGGGCCTTGGCCAAATAGACTTGCGGGAGCTTACATAAGTCTGTTATGCTACTCAATTTAGATTCTATACCCCCAAACCAAATTGACGACATGTCCCTATAAAATGGATTGAGGAGGTGAGTTGCAACTCGCGATAAAACTCAAATCGAGAATCAGATGGATGAACCGTTAGTTCCATTGGATTAAGAGCACTGGGTTTCAACTAGTAGGGCCCCTAAGCTATCATTCCATCGACCAGAAATCCATTGGTTGGTGTATCTCTGTCACTAGGGTTTTGGTCAATGAGGCATAGTGCAATTTTTGAAGAAGAGCTCGATTTTCAAGAACACTCCGTCGGGCATTTTTTTCTAGTGTATGCACATGGGCCTTGGCCAAAAATATAGGTGGGAGCTTATGGAACAACATTATGCTGCTCGGTTTGGATTTTATTCCCTTGGACCAAATTGGCCACATGTCCTTGAATGGATTAAGGAGGTGAGTTGCAGCTATCGATGAAACTCAAACCATGACTCAGATGCACGAACCGTCAGTTGCATTGGATCCAGAGCACTAGGTTTCAGCTATTGGGGATCCTACGCTATCATTCCATCGACAGAAAAACAATTTGTTGGAGTATCTCCAACACTAGGATTTTGGTCTTTGAGGCATAGTGTAACTTCTGAAGAGGAGGTCGATTTTAAGGAACATCGTGTCGGGTCTTTTTGGCTAGTGTAGTCATGTGGGTCTTGGCCAATTAGAATTGCGGGAGCTTACGAAATTCTGTTATGCTACTTGGTTTGGATTTTATGCCCCCAGACCAAATTGACCACATGTCCCTAAATGGCTTGAGGAGGCGAGTTGCAAATCGCGATAAAACTCAAACTGGGACTCAGATGCATGAACCGTTAGTTGCATTGGAATAAGAGAACTGAGTTTCAGTTAGTGGAGCCCCAAAGCTATCATTTTGTCGACCGAAAAACCATTTGTTGGAGTATCGCCGTCACTAAGGTTTTGGTCAATGAGGCATAGTGCAATTTCTGAAGATGAGCTTGATTTTCAAGAACACTATGTCGAACTTTTTTTTCTAGTGTAGTCGCATGGGCCTTGGAAAAACATACATGCATAAGCTTACAGAACAACATTATGCTGCTCGGTTTGGATTTTATGCCCTCAGACCAAATTGACCACATGCCCTTAATGGCTTGAGGAGGCAAGTTGCAACTATCGATAAAACTCAAACTGGGACTCGGATGCACGAACTGTCAGTTACATTGGATCTAGAGCACCAGGTTTAAGTTATTGGGTCTCCTACGCTATCATTCCATCGACCGGAAAACAATTTGTTGGAGTATCTCCAACACTAGGATTTTGGTCAATGAGGCATAATGCAATTTCTGAAGAGGGGGTCGATTTTAAAGAACATTGTGTTGGGTGTTTTTGGCTAGTGTAGTCACGTGGGCCTTGACCAAATAGACTTGTGGGAGCTTACAGAAGTCTGTTATGCTACTCGGTTTGAATTTTATGCCCCCATACCAAATTGACCACATGTCCCTAAATGGCTTGAGGAGGAGAGTTGCAACTCGCGATAAAACTCAAAAAGGAACTCAGTTGCACGAACTGTCAATTGCATTGGATTAAGAGCACCGAGCTTCAACTAGTGGGGCCCCTACACTACCATTTTGTCCACCGAAAAACTATTTGTTGGAGTATCTTCGTCACTAGTGTTTTGGTCAATGAGGCATAGTGAAATTTCTAAAGATGAGCTCGATTTTCAAGAACACTCTCTTAAACCTTTTTTTCTAGTGTAGTCACACGAGCCTTGGCCAATCATACATAAGGGAGCTTACGAAGCAACATTATGCTGCTCATTTTGGATTTTATGATCTCGGACCAAATTGGCCACATGTCCTTGAATGGCTTAAGGAGGCGAGTCACAACTATCGATAAAACTCAAACCGTGACTCAGATGCATGAACCGTCGAGTGCATTGGATTTAGAGCACTAGGTTTCAGATATTGGGGCTCCTAGGTTGTCATTCCATCGACCAAATTTTTTTTTGTTGGAGTATCTCCAACACTAGGATTCTAGTCAATGAGCCATAGTGCAATTTTTGAAGAGGAGTTCAATTTTAAAGAACACTATGTCGAGTGTTTTTTTCTAGTGTATTCATGTGGGCCTTGGCCAACTAGACTTGCGGGAGCTTACGAAAGTCTGTTATGCTACTCGGTTTGGATTTTATGCCCCCAGACCAAATTGACCACATGTCCCTAAATGAGTTGAGGAGGCGAGTTGCAACTCGTGATAAAACTCAAATAGGGACTCAGATGCACAAATTGTCAGTTGCATTAGATTAAGAGAACTGGGCTTCATCTAGTGGGGCCCCTAAGCTATCATTTCGTCGACTGAAAAGCCATTTGTTGGAGTATCTTCATCTCTAGGGTTTTGTTCAATGATGCATAGTGCAATTTTTGAAGATGAGTTCAATTTTCAACAACACTCTGTCGGGTGTTTTTCGCTACTGTAGTCGCATGGGCCTTGGCCAAACATACACGCAAGAGCTTACAAAACAACATTATGCTGCTCGGTTTGGATTTTATGCCTTCGGATCAAATTGGTCACATGTCCTTGAATGGCTTGAGGAGGCGAGTTGCAACTATTGATAAAACTCAAACCGAGACTTGGATGCACGAACCATCAATTGCATTGGATCCGGAGCACCATATTTAAGCTATTGGGGCTCCTACGCTATCATTCCATCGACCATAAAACAATTTGTTGGAGTATCTCCAACACTAGGATTTTGGTCAATGAGGCATAATGCAATTTCTGAAGAGGAGGTTGATTTTAAGGAACACCATGTCGGGTCTTTTTGGCTAGTGTAGTCATGTGGGCATTGGCCAATTAGACTTGTGGGAGCTTACGAAAGTTTGTTATGCTACTCAGTTTGGATTTTATGCCCCTAGACCAAATTGACCACATGTCCCTAAATGGCTTGAGGAGGCGAGTTGCAACTCACAATAAAACTCAAACTGGGACTCAAATGCAGGAACTGTCAATTGCATTGGATTAAGAGCACTGGGTTTCAACCAGTGCGGCCCCTAAGCTATCATTCCATCGATCGAAAAACCATTTGTTGGAGTATCTCCGTCACTAGGGTTTTGGTGAAAGAGGTATAGAGTAATTTCTGAAGATGAGCTTGATTTTCAAGAACAATATGTTGAGTGTTATTTTCTAGTGTAGTCACATGGGCCTTGGCCAAACATACATGAGGGAGCTTACAAAACAACATTATGCTACTCGGTTTGGATTTTATGCCCTTGGACCAAATTGGCGACATGTCCTTGAATGGCTTGAGGAGGCAATTTGCAACTATCGATAAAACTCAAACTGGGACTCGAATGCATGAACCATCAGTTGCATTAGATCCGGAGAACCAAGTTTCACCTATTGGGGCTCCTACGTTATCATTCCATCGATCGGAAAAAAATTTGTTGGAGTATCTCCAACACTAGGATTCTGTTCAATCAGGCATAGTGCAATTTCTGAAGAGGAGGTTGATTTTAAAGAACACTATGTCGGGTGTTTTGGCTACTGTAGTCACGTGGGTCTTGGACAAATAGACTTGCAGGAGCTTACATAAGTTTGTTATGCTACTCAGTTTGGATTTTATGCCCCCAGACCAAATTCACCAGATGTCCCTAAATCGCTTGAGGATGCAAGTTGCAACTCGTGATAAAACTCAAACCAGGACTCAGATGCATGAACCGTCAGTTCCATTGGATTAAGAGCACTAGGTTTCAACTAGTGGGGCCCCTAAGCTATCGTTCCATTGAACACAAATCCATTTGTTGGAGTATCTCCATCACTAGGGTTTTGGTCAATGAGGCATAGTGCAATTTTTGAAGATGAGCTCGATTTTCAAGAACACTCTGTCAGACATTTTTTGCTAGTGTAAGCACATGGGAATTTTCCAAAAATACATGTGGGAGATTATGGAACAACATTATGCTGCTCTGTTTGTATTTTATTCCCTCAGACCAAATTGGCCACATGTCCTTGAATAGATTAAGGAGGTGAGTTGCATCTATCGATAAAAATAAAACCAAGACTCAGATGCATGAACCGTCAGTTGCATTGGATCCAGAGCACTAGGTTTCATCTATCGAGGATCCTACGCTATCATTCCATTGACATAAAAACAATTTGTTGGAGTATGTCCAACACTAGGATTTTGGTCATTGAAGCATAGTGCAACTTCTGAAGAGGAGGTCGATTTTAAAGAACATTGTGTCGGGTCTTTTTGTCTAGCATAGTCACGTGGGTCTTGGCCAATTATAATTGTGGGAGATTATGGAATTCTGTTATGCTACTCAGTTTGGATTTTATGCCTCCAGACCAAATTGACCACATGTCCCTAAATGACTTGAGGAGGCAAGTTACAACTCGCAATAAAACTCAAATCAGGACTCAAATGAATGAACCGTCAGTTGCATTATATTAAGAGAACTGAGTTTTAGCTAGTGGGGCCCCTAAGCTATCATTCTGTTGACTGAAAAACCATTTGTTGGAGTATCTCTGTCACTAGGGTTTTCGTCAATGAGGCATAGTGCAATTTCTGAAGACGAGCTTGATTTTCAAGAACACTATGTCGAGAATTTTTTTCTAGTGTAGTCACATGGGCCTTGGAAAAACATACATGCAGGAGCTTACAAAACAACATTATGTTGCTCGGTTTGGATTTTATGCCCTCAGACCAAATTGGCCACATGCCCTTAATAGCTTGAGGAGGCGAGTTGCAACTATCGATAAAACTCAAACCAGGACTCAGGTGCATGAACCATCAGTTGCATTGGATCTAGAGTACCAAGTTTCAGTTATTGGGTCTCCTACGCTATCATTCCATCGACTGAAAAACAATTTGTTGGAGTATCTCCAACACTAGGATTTTGGTCAATGAGGCATAATGCAATTTCTGAAGAGGAGCTCGATTTTAAAGAACACTGTGTCAAGTCTTTTTGGCTAGTGCAGTCATGTGGGCCTTGGCCAAATTGACTTGTGGGAGCTTACGGAAGTCTGTTATGCTACTCGGTTTGGATTTTATGCCCCCGGACCAAATTGACCACATGCCCCTAAATGGTTTGAGGAGGAGAGTTGCAACTCGCGATAAAACTCAAGCAGAGACTCAATTGCATGAACTGTTAGTTGCATTGGATTAAGAGCACCGAGTTTCATCTAGTGGGCCCCCTATGCTACTATTCCATCCACCAAGAAACCATTTGTTGGAGTATCTCCGACACTAGGGTTTTGGTCAATGAGGCATAGTGCAATTTCTGAAGATGAGCTCAATTTTCAAGAACACTCTTTTGAATGTTTTTTTATAGTTTAGTCACATGGGCCTTGGCCAATCATACATAAGGGAGCTTATGGAGAAACATTATGCTGCTTAGTTTGGATTTTATGCTCTCAGACCAAATTGGACACATGTCCTTGAATGGCTTGAGAAGGCAAGTCACAACTATCGATAAAACTCAAAAAGAGACTCGGATGCATGAAACATCAGGTGCATTGGATTCAGAGCACTAGGTTTCAGCTATTGGGGCTCCTACGTTGTCATTCCATCAACCAGAAAACAATTTGTTGAAGTATCTCCAACACTAGGATTCTGGTCAATGAGCCATAATACAATTTTTGAAGAGGAGGTCAATTTTAAAGAACACTATGTCGGGTGTTTTTTCCTAGTGTAGTCATGTGGGCCTTGACCAAATAGACTTACGGGAGATGACAAAAGTATTTTATGCTACTCGGTTTGGATTTTATGCCCCTGGACTAAATTGACCACATGTCCCTAAATGACTTGAGGAGGCGAGTTGCAACTCGTGACAAAACTCAAATCGGGACTCAGATGCATGAATCGTCGGTTGCATTGGATTAAGAGCACTGTGCTTTAGCTAGTGGGGCCCCTAAGATATCATTCCGTCGACTGAAAAGCTATTTGTTGGAGTATCTCCATCTCTAGGGTTTTGTTTAATGAGGCATAGTGCAATTTTTGAAGATGAGTTCAATTTTCAAGAATACTTTGTCGGGTGTTTTTTTCTAGTGTATTCACATGGGCCTTGGCCAAACATACACATGAGAGCTTATAGAACAACATTATGTTGCTCGATTTGGATTTTATGCCCTCGGATCAAATTGGTCACATGTCCTTGAATGGCTCTAGGAGGCAAGTTGCAACTATCGATAAAACTCAAACTGAGAATCAGATGCACAAACTGTTAGTAGCATTGGATCCAGAGCACCATATTTCAGCGATTGGGGATCCCACGCTATCATTCCATCGAACATAAAACAATTTGTTGGAGTATCTCCAACACTAGGATTTTGGTCAATGAGGCATAGTGCAATTTCTGAAGAGGAGGTCGATTTTAAGGAACACCGTGTCGGGTTGTTTTGGGTAGTGTATTCACATGGGCCTTGGCCAATTAGACTTACGGGAGCTTATGAAAGTCTGTTATGCTACTCGGTTTGGATTTTATGCCCCCAGACCAAATTGACCACATGTCCCTAAATGACTTGAGGAGGCGAGTTGCAACTCGTAATAAAAATCAAACTAGGACTCAGATGCATGAAACATCAATTGCATTAGATTAAGAGCACTGTGTTTCAGCTAGTGGGCCCCCTAAGCTATCATTTCGTCGATCGAAAAACCATTTGTTGGATTATCTCCGTCACTAGAGTTTTGATCAAAGAAGCATAGTGCAATTTCTGAAGATGAGTTCGATTTTCAAGAACACTATGTTGAGCGTTCTTTTCTAGTGTATTTGCATGGGCCTTGGCCAAACATACATGCGGGAGCTTACAAAAAAACATTATGTTGCTCAGTTTGGATTTTATGCCCTTGGACCAAATTGGCGACATGTAATTGAATGGCTTGAGGAGGCGATTTGCAACTATCGATAAAACTCAAACTGAGACTCAGATGCACGAACCGTTAGTTGCATTGGATCTGGAGAACCAGGTTTCAGCTATTGGGGCTCCTACATTATCATTCCATCGATAGGAAAAGAATTTGTTGGAGTACCTCCAACACTAGGATTCTGGTCAATCAGGCATAGTGCAATTTATGAAGAGGAGGTCGATTTTAAAGAACACTGTGTCATGTGTTTTTGGCTAGTGTAGTCATGTGGGCCTTGGCCAAATGGACTTGTGGGAGCTTACGAAAGTCTGTTATGCTACTCGATTTGGATTTTATGCCCTGGGAACAAATTGACAACAAGTCCCTAAATGGATTAAGGAGGCGAGTTGCAACTCACGATAAAACTCAAGCCGTGACTCAGATGCACAAACCGTCAGTTGCATTGGATTAAGAGAACTGGGTTTCAGCTGGTGGGGCCCCTAAGCTATCATTCCGTCAAACGAAAGTTATTTGTTGGAGTATCTCCGTCACTAGGGTTTTGGTCAATGAGGCATAGTGCAATTTTTGAATATGAGCTCGATTTTCAAAAACACTATGTCAGGCATTTTTTGCTAGTGTAGTCGCATGGGCCTTGGCCAAAAATACATGTGGGAGCTTATGGAACAATATTATGCTTCTTGGTTTGGATTTTATGCCCTCAGACCAAATTGGCCACATGTCCTTCAATGGCTTGAGGATTTGAGTTGCAAATATCGATAAAACAAAACCAAGATTGGGATGCACGAATCGTTAGTTGCATTGGATCCGGAGCAATAGGTTTCATCTATTAGGGCTCCTATGCTATCATTCCATCAACCAGAAATCAATTTGTTGGAGTATCTCCAACACTAGGATTTTGGTCAATGAGGCATAGTGCAATTTCTGAAGAGGAGGTCGATTTTAAAGAACACTGTGTTGGGTCTTTTTGGCTAGTGTAGTCATGTGGGCCTTGGCCAATTAGACTTGCGGCAGCTTACGTAAGTCTGTGTGTTACTTGGTTTGGATTTTATGCCCCCAAACCAAATTGACCACATGTCCCTAAATGGCTTGAGGAGGCGAGTTGCAACTCATGATAAAACTCAAACCGGGACTCAAATGAACAAACTATCAGTTACATTGGATTAAGAGCATTGGGTTTCAACTAGTGGGGCCCCTAAGCTATCATTATGTCGACCGAAAATCCATTTTTTGGAGTATCTCCATCACTAGGGTTTTGGTCAATGAGTGATAGTGCAATTTCTGAAGATACGCTCGATTTTCAAGAACACTATGTCAAACATTTTTGTCTAGTGTAGTTGCATGGGCCTTGTCAAAACATACATGCGGGAGCTTACAAAACAATGTTATGCTGATTGGTTTGGATTTTATGCCCTCAGACCAGATTGGCCACATGTCCTTGAATGGCTTGAGGAGGCAAGTTGCAACTTTCAATAAAACTCAAACCCAGACTTGGATGCATGAACCGTCAGTTGCATTGGATCCAGATCACCAGGTTTGAGCTAGTGGGGATCCTACACTATCATTCCATGGACTGAAAAATGATTTGTTGGAGTATCTCCAACACTAGGATTTTGGTCAATGAGGCATAATGCAATTTCTGAAGAGGAGGTCGATTTTAAGGAACACTGTGCTCGATCTTTTTGGCTAGTGTAGTAACGTAGGCCTTATCAAAATAGACTTGTGGGAGCTTACGAAAGTCTGTTATGCTACTCGTTTTGGATTTTATGTCCCTAGACCAAACTGACCACATGTCCCTAAATGGCTTGAGGAGGTGAGTTGTAACTTTGCGATAAAAATCAAACCGAGACTCAGATGGACGAACTGTCAGTTGCATTGGATTAAGAGCACTGAGTTTCAGCTAGTGGGCCCCCTACACTATCATTCCGTTGATAAAAAAACCATTTGTTGGAGTATCTCCGACACTAGGGTTTTGGTCAATGAGGCATAGCGCAATTTTTGAAGATGAGCTCGATTTTCAAAAACACTCTGTCAAACATTTTTTTCTAGTGTAGTCACATGGGCCTTGGCCAAACATAAATGCGAGAGATTACAGAACAACATTATGCTGCTCAGTTTGGATTTTATTCCCTCGAACCAAATTGGCCACATGCCCTTGAATGGCTTGAGGAGGCGAGTCACAACTATCAATAAAACTCAAACCGAGACTCAGATGCATGAATCGTCAGTTTCATTGGATATGGAGCACCAGGTTTCATCTATTGGTGCTCCTAAGCTATCATTCCATTGAGCGAAAAACAATTTGTTGGAGTATCTCCAACACTAGGATTCTAGTCAATGAGACATAGTGCAATTTCTGAAGAGGAGTTCAATTTTAAAGAGCACCGTGTCGGGTGTTTTTGACTAGTATATTCAGATAGGCCTTGGCCAAATAGACTTGTAGGAGCTTACAAAAGTATGTTATGCTACTTGGTTTGGATTTTATGCCCCCAGACCAAATTGACCACATGTCCATAAATGGTGTTCGTGCTCTTTTCGTCAATGTGTGAGCAAAAAGTGAGCACTTACATGCCTAGTTGGGCTCTTCTAGTCATGACAGCTGTAATGAAAAAGGTTAGAAAGAAAATAGTAAAGGT
>JZKD02S1636974.1:361551-373494 GCA_000966675.3 Picea glauca
CTAAGTGCCTTTGGTACAACCTTGCGTAATTCAAAAGTCCCTAGGAAGCTAGCATGTGGACATGTGGGTTCGTTACTATCCCTTTAACTCCCTATTGTGATGTAATCTAAGAAAATCTTTGAAACTATCCTAGATTGAACATGTGGGCATGTATGGGCCCGTTACAAAACATTTAAAATTCTCTAGTGTTTTGATCTAAGAAAGCAGAAATTCAAACACTATCCTATCTTTGTAGCATGTGGGCATGTATGGGCCCGTTACAATATTAAGATGTGTTTGAAAAAGCAAACTAAGAGGAGTCCCAAGAAGGGTTGTTGTCCTCTCCTAAAGGTTTTAATGTTGTTTAAGGGAGATGAACTCGTTTCACAATCTTTTTCTGTTTCTCAAGATCGCTTGGAGGTGCGAGAGAAGAGTATACTAAGCGATTGTTACTCAACTTCTAGTCCCAATGCAAGTTAAATGTGATTAAAAGTGATTTCCAACTTATCTTGTGAGTCAAAACAAGCCATCCATGTGGCAAAAAGCAAAGAAGGGAAATTGATTTTATCCTCTTAAGTGCCTATGTGTTTTTTGACTAACCCCTCTATATGATGAGGGGAATAAGTGTGGTGCAGCTTTAAAACATGCTTGACATCATTTTTAAGAAGGAAAATGGACTTCCCCACATCTCAACAACTTTACAATGTGAAAATTTTCACAGATACACGGGTCCCAGTGGAGACAGAGGCGCACAGAGCGCATGTACGCGAACAAAGACACGTCAACAGGCGCACATGCACAGAACATAACTGTGAATCATGCGCATGGGCGCACAATGCACATCTGTGGGTTTAAAAACCCATGCATATATGGCACATGGACGAGAATGAAAAATCCAAATGGATTTCTCTCAATTCAACTTGGAATTGGTTGGTTGGCAGGTCGGCTTAGGCCGGTTAGTGCACCTACAAGTTTAACAAACTAAAAGAAGAGCAAGAAAAACCCAAATGAGGTAGGATATTGATACCTTTCCCCAGTGGAGTCGCCAATCTGTTGCGCCTCTTTCATCACCTTGGTGAGAAAAATAGAGGTTCTTGCAAGCTCAGTTGGGTCTGCTGAGCAGGACACCTGTAGAGAAAAGAGTTAGAGAAAGAAAACAAAAAACTAGAATTAAGAATTAAACTAAGAAATGCAATAAAAACTAAATTCATGAACATAGGGACATAGAAACAAAAAGAACCATAAGACCCATGTCACCAATGTTTGAGGTTGATCTATTAGTGAAAACAAAGCACCAAGAAGAAAGGGGACTATGAGTCCCTTCTTCCTCCAAGGGAAGGCTCTTGGACCCTCACTAGCTAGCTCTTCTTACAACAAAGAAAAATGGAAAATGGTGATGAAAGAACTCTTTACAAATCCACTCAATGGTGATGTGGATTTTCCAATGTAATGGTGCCAATATGCTTGTGTCAAGGATGGAGTCCTCAAAACAATAGAGGCATCATAACATTACTTTGAATTCCTTGAGAAAATGAGGTGCATCCATGTCTTTTTATAACATTCATTTGGATTATTGTTTAACTGCTTTGTAGTGTGAAAAGAGGCCAATTAGGGCATTATTAGGTCTTTAACCAGCCCACTAGTTGGATCCAGTCCAGATTTGAGGGTCAAATCGAATTGGGAGCTGAGCCATAAGTGGTTGGGAGGCCGACCACTTCCATAAATGCACCATTTAGCAGGTGCGTGGATTTTTGCGCTAACAGTTGTGCATCATGTGCCTGTGTGCGATATCTACGTTCCTGTTCTACACATGCATGTGCGCGCCCAATGTCTGAAAAGCACTCTTGAATTTTTCACTACTTTGTATAGTTTTTGACCTTTTTTGAATGCTGTGGTATTTTTTCAGGTCCATGGATGACTTCATCACTTTTTGACGATGCTGAGTTCTTGTAACCATGTGCAGACAAAATTTCAGTGATAACAGAGGGATTTTGGTTGTGGTATATGTTGAGTACATACTTGGTACATGGTTGGATGCACTTGTTTATGGTACAGGTTGATTACAGGTTGGTGCATGGTTGATGCACTTGTTTATTGGTACAAGTTTACAGCGGTATATATCACAGTGATAGTGTGATAGTGGTTCCATCATTCTACTTCTACTTCAGGGTGGTAGGACGAGGCAAGGATAGGTGGTTGTAGCCACCTTCCGGTTTTAGCCGAAGAACATTCGGGGTTGTAGCCTCCTTCTGGTTGTAGCCATAGAATTGGGGAGTTGGAGCTTCCCTCAAGTTGTAGCCTGAGAAACTAGGGGGTTGGAGCCTCCTTCTAGTTGTAGCTGGAAAACAAAGGAAGTTGGTGCTTCCAATGAATGTAATTTTTCAATACACATAAGAAAAAACATTCCGTGGTTTTCTCTCGATTTGAGTTTCCACGTAAAGTACTAGTGTACTGTGTATGTGTGTGATTGTTTATTTCTTACTGCTCATTATTGGATAATAATTCTACATTGATATAACATTTGAAGAAAAAGTATTATAATTACGCTATTACTGATTCACCCCCCCTCTCAGTAATCCAACATTTCTTCTCTAAACCTCACTAAAAAAACCTATTTTCCCAAGAGTTACTCATAAATTTATTTGTTGGTAAAGGCCAATGGTCTTCCTTCTTGCATGAAAATTGTGCCTATGCCTTTTCCCGAGAAATCACATTCCAAAAAAAAAGTCTTCATGAAGTTAGGAAGATCAAGTACTGGAGTTGTACACATAGCATCCTTCAAATCTTGGAAGGCTTGATCTACTGCTTCAATCCAACCGGAAATTTTTTTCTTAAGTAAGGAAGTGAGAGGAACAACAATTTTTCCATAGTTCTTGAAAAAATTTCTATAATACCATATTATACCAAGGAAACCTCGTAAACATTTAAGAATCTTAAGATGTGTCCAATCGTTCATTGTTTTAATTATTTTTCGGGTTCACTCATAAACCATCCTTACTAACAATATGGCCCAAATATTCAACTTCTAATACACCAAAGGTACATTTGGAACTTTTGAGAAATAACTGATGATGATAAAATAGTTGTAAGACCTAATCCACATGGGTAACATGGGATTACCAAGTTTTATTGTAGATTACGATGTCATCAAAAAAGACAAGGACAACATGATGTACAAAGGGTTTAAATATGTGGTTCATGAGACTTTGTAAGGTGGATGGTGCATTGCAAAGGACAAAGGGAATCACCAAGAACTCAGAATGGAATTCATGAGTGAAAACATAAATTTTAGGAATATCAACTTCCTTCATACAAATTTGGTGACAGCTAGGATGGAGATAAAGTTTGGTAAAAATTTGAGCACCTTTAAGTTCATCCAAAAGATCATGAATGACTAGAATGGGAAATTTATCCTCGAAAATTATCTTGTTGAGAGGCTGAAAGTAAAGACATGTATTCCAAGTGCCTTGTTTTTTCAGTACCATGAAAACTAGTGATGCATAAGGACTGGTACTAGGGTGGATAACACCTACAACTAGAAATTCTTGAATAATCTTTTTAATTTCATTTTTTTTGTCAAATGGGTGGTGATAAGGGTGGAAATTGGGTGGGGGAATACTAGGTATGAGTGGAATAGAATGATCATGTGCACCATGAGAGGGTGTGATTCCTTGGGGCATTTCAAAGAATTATTGGTGTTTGGATAAGACTAATTGCATGTCAGGAGGGATGGGTTGGGAAGGGGTCTCAAAGGATTGAATTCCATGGAACTGGGAAACAATACCCAAATTTCCATTTTCAAGGAGTTTTCCCATGCAGTGTAAGTTGATGATCTTTGGAGAGCCTACTATGATTCCTTGGAAAGTGTCACAAAACCTTGCTTTCAATTAGGATAATGACTTTACAATGCTTGATGTAGCCAATTAATTTAAGGGTTCAAAGAGTAGAAATACCAGTCAAGGCATGTCGGGGGATTTGGGGTTCCACATCTGGTTGATCAGAGGGAAGTGTCATCAACTAGTTGAGGAAAAGGTTCTTGAGGGATAACATCACTATCATCTTCTAAAATATCCTTGGAAGTGGCCATAAATATTTTCTACTCCTTCCATTTGTGCCCAAGAAAATATTTTTCATCAAAATTGTAGTAGATACATTTAAGTTAATGTTTTTCCATTTCAACACGAGTTAATTTATGTATCTTGAGAGGAGGACAGGGAAGAGAGGGGTTGGTGGGATGAGGTTTGGGAATAAAGGATTATTTTTTAAAATTTTATATCTACCACTTTTATACTTTAGTGTATTAGTTTTGGTGTATCGACAATGGTGATCCATGCAACAATTCTCATTGTGGGTTGGGCTCAACATTATCCCTATCTCCTTATATGAATCGATATAATTGGCCTCTTGGTCCTCTTCCCAAGGTTTTATCGATGCAATTGTCAGAGATACTCCAAAAAATGGCTTTTCAAATTGACCACATGTCCCTAAATGGCTTGAGGAGGTGAGCTGCAACTCATGATAAAACTGAAACCAGGACTGAGATGCACGAACCGTCGGTTGCATTGGATTAAGAGAACTAAGTTTCATCTAGTGGGGCCCCTACGCTAGCATTCCATGTAAGACCCCCTTTAATGATTGTGGCTACTTTAGTATATTGTTGTAGTATTTAACAAAACCTTTGGTTTGATTCTTTTGTCAAACAGTTGATGGAAATCCTCTGTTCTCACTAATAAACTCTTTCTTTGTTGGTTGTAGCTTAATTATGATATAGAGTTTTTGTCAAACAGTTTGTGAGCATACTCCAATCCTCCATGTAACACTTATATTGGTTGTTGTTTGTTTATGAATTTATTGTTTTCATTTTCTTATGTAGCTTTCATGATGAATGATGTTTACTTGCCACCAACAAGCTTCATGTTCATACTATCTATTTCAACAGAGTTTACAAGGAAATAACCAACAATTTAACACACGGGACAACAAGGAAAAATGTATACAAAGATTTGGTTTTTATTGCAATAATATGACCTGTTACACAATGACCATACTATAGGTTCAAGTTTCCCTCTTCTGGATAGGAATGGATCCCCACAATGTCAAATTCGACTCAGGGAAAATGTAGTCCACTCCAGTCATAAAATGATGTAGCTCTGTTTTATTATTTCTTGTGTTTGATAGAGTCTGGAAGAACAACAAGGGTATTGTGGTAGTGGATGTAGGTTTCCCCAAGCAATTGACAACCAATACACTTGATGAAATAAGGGATTAACTCCCTTCAAAGGTTCTGCAACCACTGTTGTAACAATACACCCTCCTTTGTCACTCTACAACCTTTCACAATCAACAATATCCCTTCACTATTCAAGTGCTCCCTCCTTAGAGACAAATGCACCCTCCTCTAATCCTGTGCGCCCTGCATGAGATATCCAGCCTTTAAATGGAGAAATAATGGCCCAGAACTCGACCCCTGCCTTCAATAATTCTCCTAGCTAGTAAATAAACATTCTCTCAGCCCAAAATTCACCCTAATAGTGAGGTATTCATCCCACAATGAAACAAAACGACCCAACACTTCATAAACTCACCCAACTACAATATTTCATCGATAAGAGTGCCCATGTTTGTATGCAACTCACCTAGTTGCATAAGAAATACACCCAACATGTATTTTCGGTTCAGATCTAGATTAGAGTGCACCCAAATAGTGAAAGAATTCACCTAGTAGGACATGAGCCCATCCCAAAATCACTAATGCATCCCACAACCTAAAATCTCAGCCACAACTCGGACACTTCACTGCCAATTAGAAGTATAATCTTCCCAATGAAGAACAATGAAGAGATCAAAGTGATATCTTCCCACAAAATTACTAGCTAGGGTGTATTGTTGCAACATTGAAACCAATCCTAGGATTTGTCACCAAAACCCTCAAAACCCCAAGCTCTAAGAGCTCTCTAAGCCAAGAGGCCAAATACAAAATAATCAATCATCATTATGAGAGAATAGAGGCCCCTATCTCTCCTTTATACCCCTTGTTCAACTTGTCTCTCCAAGTGACTTATTTATTTATTTTATTATTTATTGATTAAATCACTTAATTAATTAATTAACCATTTTAACTCTAAAAAGTGATTTATCTATCCTTATGGCTTCTCCGGACACTAAAATTCATTTCTCATCATCTTATCCTATATTTATCTTCCTCCCGATTCCGATGAGCTATTACACTAAGAGGTTTCTTCAAGTAATATGCCCATTATGACCTTCTTAGTGAATTTAATTAAAATATGACCCATAATAACTCAAAATTACAGAAATTGTCAGAATGCAACGAAACCAAAGCCAAGTTGTGCGGAATGGATCCCGATGATGAAATATGATGAATGATGCAATTTGGGCCCAATAAAACCCCTCAATATCTCCCAAACTTGTTGTCACCCTTATCTGGCTACTCTGGTAGGCATAACACTCTGTAATGTAATAATGTCCTAAAATGGGGACATTACAGTCCTCCCTGTCAGAATATTGCTTGTCCTCAAGCAATAACTGAATCTAACGACCTATGATACCAGGGTCCCATATCCACCTGTGTGACACAAGGTAGACTCCCCTCAATATGTGGCCTCTCCAAGTGCTCACCATGCATGACACCTAAATGCCCCTGATGAGTAGAACGATCAATGGCCAAAGAATCTCAGTTAATTCCCCAAGAAACCACTCTAATCGAAACTCAATGCCATCAAACAATGAAATATTAATCACTCCAATCCATGGATCCCATATCAAAATTTGAACTACAATGCCTCGTGAAGGATAGTCCTGCAACATATCAACACCATGAGTCTCCTGCAAATAACACATAGTCTCAAACTGAAATGAGTCTGTCCTCCACGACCGTACCAAACCCAATACGACCTCCACTGACTAAACATGTTGCTGCCATAGTGAGGTACTACAAGACCTCAACCAATCACCAATAAGTGATGTGCTCCCTCCAATACTTAAGCTCACTAGAAAGTCAAAGTGACTTCCTCCTGCAAATATCCACTCGTCTCTATCAGCCAATAAAATGCCCAGACCTATAATCCCAGTGTCCCATGCTAGTCTCTGACAGGGACCATCATGTTGATGCTGCACTACTTTGATCATGATTGTCTGCTCAAAGTATACATAATGGATCCTCTACTCCTGGATCCTCATAAGATGAAGAAAACTACTGACCAAATTGACTCCCAGATCCCATGTCAAATTTGGAAGTCCATCGCTTCCAATCCCCACTAACTACTGATGTGCCCTCCTGGTAAATTTCGATAGACCTCCATCCTAATCCCAATGAGAGTATGAATATGTAACAACCTATGAGATATCCTCTATGCCATGGCCTAAGATACTCTCTGTCATGCCCAAGGCTTCAACTGTTCATCTATGATGATCCACCCCTATCCTGCTGTATGCAATAAAGACACTCATGTCAGGGGGTCTCACCCTACCAACTCTCCATGTCCCCTATCAATGTATATCTCCCCCTGGCTATGGAATTCCCATGTGTATGTGTATGACCAACTATCTCAGAACTACCCATGAATGGTGGTCCTCATGACACCCGAAAATCCTCCAACATCTCCCGGTCATGTTCCTCCATAACCATCAACTCTTACATGCGCACCAAGAGCCATCTCCAATGCACCAATCCTTAATATGGTGAACGTATATCACTTATAAGTTAAATATCCCCTATGTAAGCGAAGGACTAGGCCCAAAGAAAGATAACTGATGTTACAAATCTTAAAATGGCCACCATATCCCACTTACAAGACAATAATTTCCCATATAGGGCTTGCATGTTGGCTTATGGTCCAATGCAAGGCTCATGAACCCTAATATCATGGACCATGGATCTTATATATTGTTTGGTGCTCTAGGGATGATTCTTGTGGCCTAAGCCATAATCAAGGGATAAAATTAATGGAGGTTGACCTTAGGTTATGTCATTTATCTTTGGTTCTCATTCATCATGTGTATAGGAAACATACAAACAATCTTTGTTTTATGAACAAGATATGGTACTATCCATTTTGAGGTTTGGAATAGAGATTGTTCTTATAGAATACACTCCATTGCACCATATAAGCCCTACATAAGGAATCATTTTTCTAACATAACTACATTTGAACCCAATATCCTCCAACATCGTTTGACACCAATACCCAAAAAATTGGCGTTGTTGTCCGATTTTACCTATAAAAATTGTAATTTTCTTGTTTTTTTTCAAATTCTCCCCGATGGTCATCATGCGCTAAGAGATAACAAATAAGAATATTGAAATATACCAAGATCCTACCAAAGAAACATTCCTTGCAGAGATAAGATTCTTGAAATCTATGAAGATCCTACCAATAAAATTTTGCTTGGGCCATAATGGCTTGTCAAAGTTCATTTTCTAGATCAGTCACTTCAGAATTTGCATGTGACATAGTACTATCATTCAAGAGTTCAACACACTACATAGGCATTACGCTAGGAATGATAGTACTATAGTACTATCATTTAGAGTTCATTTTCTACACAAGCCCTGTTCATCGCGCTACACAGGCATTACGCTATGCAAAACCTGTCCTATCTACTATGCAAGATTTGTTTCAGTCGCTACACAAGATTTGTTCATTGCGTTGCGCATAACATGTACTGCACATTTTCATACTAAGGAGGTCTTTTTTTCTACCAGATAGTTTGCAACAACATTCATAACGGGCATCTCATTTTCAAATGTCGTTGTTTCCATATGTAGAATCTTTGTTGGAACTCTCTTGAAATTTCATGGAACTTCCAATTCAACCACCAAAAATGTCATGCACCGACCCCAAATAGTGAGCAGTGAATGGGGCCAATGTTTAAATTTCTTCAATATGTGCTTGTATGTATCGAAATTTGACATGGTTAGAATAGACACATACCTTGACGGTATGGGAGGGTTTCAAGACTCAAGGATGTATGATGTCATATAGAAACTTTTTGAAAAAATTTCAACATTGGCCCCATTCACATGTCATAATTGGCCATCATGTACTCTATCCCTAGTACAATGTCTTTTAATAGTTGTTTCCTTTAAAATTCAACCAATCAGAAAATTAAAATGAAATGAGGACGAGATGAAACGATATATAGAGTGGGTTTGTGAGTGATCTTTGAGTATAAGGGAAAATATCTCTTCCATGCCATACACAACACAAGGGAAAATGTTTCCTTTCTCTACTCAACAATCCCTCAAGCATCTCCTTCCTTTTCAGTGCCCTCATGTAGGCAGAAATAGTCCAATCCATTGATTTCTTTATGGGAAACCTAGTGGAGTATTGACTTAGCTCTTAAAGAATTAATAAGCAACTATTTCATGGGAATGGGGTTAAAGGTTTTCTAATTTTCCTTGCCTCTATGCCTATCTACAACCATCTATCTCTCTTCCAAGGTTTGATATTCTGTCATTGTTGCATTAGTTTTGGTCATTTCTAAATCTGGATTATTGAGTAACTAAGGGGAATACAGTGTGGGGGTTATATGAATAATGGTGAGAATGATCACAAGAGAATTTCCATGAGGTAGGAGAATGCATGAATGGCTCACACTTATTGAAAATGTTTAAACTCCCCGCTGATGTGGGGATTTCTTTAATGTTGGAGGATATCAAAGATGTGTCATTGTGACTAACTGGACATATTGTTGGTGAGAACGATGTCATCAACTCATCATCTTCACTCACAGATTCTTCAAAGGACGATGTCATCAGCTCATCATTTTTATTATTGCTGTCATCGACCCAATCTAAATCATAACCACATCCTAACCATAACCACATCCTAAATACCTAGTGGACCTTCTTAAATGAGGCCATATTACATTTATTCCATGATAACTAACTAGTGGGTCTTATTTAATAATAAAAACCATAATGGACTTGATCCACTTTACATTGAATGACCACCATAACTATACCATTACTAGTTTAATGGGCCTTTTTCGCCTAGCTCCACCCCCCGAATCCAATCCAATTTAGATTGAATGACCACCATAACTATACCATCACTAGTCTAATGGGCCTTTCGTCCCCCTCCTAGCACCCCCCATCCATTACACCTCTAAGAAGGATACCAACATTCCATACCCCTTTGGAAAGTGTTTCTCTCAATGCTTGTAGTGTGGATGTACAACAATAAATGAGGGTCCCATTTATCATTTCTAATAAAAAATATGAAGTAGTCCAAAGAGATAGGGTCCCATGTGAAAGGGTTTGTCTCAATGCTCCAGTAGTCCAAGAAGTTCGTCCATAAATCTAGGTCCCATGTCCGAGTGATGACCACCATGCTAAAATAGTCAGTGTCCCATGTGCAAGTACTAACTGCAATGCTAAAGTAATCCAAAAATGTCGTCCATAAACTTGGATCCCATCCATGGTAGTTCATTTTGACACCCAAATGATGACTCTTGAGCTCAACTAATGGTCGAGTATGTCCTCAAAATTCCCACCATGGTCATGTGGATCCAAATAAATAGAATCCAAAAGATCATCTACATGGTTGTAAGAGGTCAATTTGGGAGCTGAAAGGAACATTACCATTTAAGATTGTCCATTATGAACACCAATAGCCATCATCGTCCCATAAGTAACCTCAAAGACATTATATACATCAGGTGGAGTAGAGGCATCAAAATGGAAAGTGAAAGTAGTTATCTTCCAAGAAAATATAATTATTCATGTACCAACCATCACAATCATGGTTTGACTCCCACCAAGAAAATATATCTCATTTATACTCTTCACTAATATCATGATATGTTTCAAGAAGTTGTGAGCTCTCCTTAAGCTCTTGTATTATGTGTGTGATTTGATCCTCCCAATTTGTTTCCATTCTTTGGATCTATGAGGATTTGGGGGCATTGAATATTGATCAAAAGAATAAGATAATATCAAATAAAAGCCCTAAAAATCCTTTATCCAATGACATTGGTCTAGTTGCAATATGGGCACTCTATCAAAAGATATATTCTCTACAATATTGATGGTTCTCACAAAAAGGACCCTAGAATAACTTACTTTAAATCAATGATATCTCCAAGAGCGACAAATTTGATTGGAACCATTTTTTTTTAAATTGGATGTTTTTTCAAGAGGAATTGAAATCTAGACTTGGTTTTCCCATATTATGCACATAAATCTATAGGAATATATCTGAATGTTTCTGCCTCTTTTTTCTTAGGAAAAAATATACAAAAATAAGGAAAACAAATTCTTCCACTTTCTTTCAAAAGAAGGAGCTCCAATACCAATTTTCATCTACCTTAGTTATAAAAATTAAATCACATATAATATATCCAAGCTTAAGATTGTAAAGTCCCATTTACTTGATTATATTAAAATACCCTTTAGGCATGGAAACACTATACAATTATCCTTTTGGAAGAAATCCACTATTGTTCACTTGCCTCTTAAGGAAAGGTGACCTCTCATTGAGCTAATCTCGAACACAAAATACTTCAATACATATCCATATACTACAATACATATCCATAAGGACTATGTCTCTCTTTATAGCTAACTAGAGAACCCTAATCATAACCACCTCCTAATTACCTAATGGACTTTCTTTAATGAGGCTGTTATCACCCCATAAATTATGGGAATCAACTTATGACTTGGATATTATGGATATTATCTGTATCTAGTGTTTTTATTGGCAACTAATTTTTCATTTTAAAAAAGAAAAGAAAAGAAAAGAAAAATAAAAAGAAAAGAAAAAGAAAAGAAAAAGAAAAAGAAAAGAGAAAGAAAAGAGGGCATAAAAGAATTGAAACAAAATCCCCATGCAATAATAGTAACTTGGTCATACCTTTCAAGCATGACCAAGTTATTTTAAATTTTCAATGTTGATAGGTTAGTGAATAAATCTGACCAGACTGTCTAATCCTGGTCAG
>JZKD02S1636974.1:385386-399705 GCA_000966675.3 Picea glauca
CCTGTCGACCTGGACAAAATTCCCTTGGTCGATAAAGATCATTGATAGCAGATACTATTTGCAGTTTCAACTTTTCTGACCTTCAATCATGGCTCCGGGAGGTGTTCCTGGACCAGAGCGATGAAATTGGACTCTGGGAGTCCAATTTGCCCCTGTATCTCTTTCCCCATATTCATCATTTCCAAGAATTCGCCCTCAAATGCCAAGCCCATTATGTCCTCGACCAGAAAACCATCGTTTCTTCATCTGGAGACGTCCTCTTTTTCATCACCCCCGAAGATATTAGCCAGATGATGCAAATACCCGGTGTTGAATCTGTGTCCCCATTCAATTTAGAAATCCTCACTGAGTTATATCAAAAAATGACTTTCCCTCAGAGAGCTCAGATATTTGAGCTTTTCCTCCCCACTTCCGCTCCACTCCCTTCCACCAATCCCCCTTATCCTTCTTCCATGTTCTCCACCAAAGGAAATCAAATCATTTCTTCCCTGTGTGCCCTGCTTGGTTACTATTCTGATCAATGGGTAGATGAGCCCATCCTGGGTTTTCTGTCCATTTTCTCAAACGATGAACAGTCCACCATGCAGTTCGACTACAACACCTTCTTGGTCGATAATATTCATGAACAATTCATGAATTTCGACATAGAGGGGATGTTCATATATTCTTCCATACTGGCGTACATGTTCGTGTATTTTCAAGCCGACAAATTCAGTTTCTCCATGCAGAAGATGGATGCGGACGGAAGGCCCCAACCAGTCACGACATGGACTTCTCTCTTGAAGCATAACTCTGCTGAATACGACTTCAAAGATTTCATTGATCAGTTTTACCACCCAATGGTAAGCATGATGAGCGACAGGCCTGAGACACGAATAAATGAAGAGGTCTAGAGAATTCTACATCTCTCGGAAGACACAAAGACAGGAGAGTGGTACTTGTATCATAATCACACTGAGATCCGAGTTTATGGGTGCGAATTGGCACCCTAGAAGCTGCCAAAATATGTACCGGTAAGGATTTTTGCATTAGAATATATTAGGCAGATAATGAATTCCGATGATATTCACTTTGTTTCCCTAAAGAAGAAGCAGCAATTGCGGATCAAGGGACAAATTGGTTCTTTTATCTGCAATAGTCGAGGCACAGGGGAGGAAGCAGACAGAATTTTAAAGAAAACAGCTGAAACTCCCACCCACAGAGGACTCACATGCCAAGGAGTTAGCAGAAAAGGAAGGTGAAAAGGATGAGATGTTAAAGTTACTCATGGAACATAATGCTTAGCTAAAAGAGATGGAGGCTTAGATGGAGAGACTGATAAAGGAGAAAGAGCAGGCGAAACCAATGGAAGGCATTCCATTGAGTGCTATCCCAATTGTAGGTTTGAACACAACAACAGTGACAGCTATGCCATTAGCCACATCAGTTCCATTACCATAAGGAACAACAGACCTTGCCAAGTCCATGGAGAGGATGAACATGCAAGAGTCATAAATCAGCAGGCTTAAGAAAGAAGTGGAGAACCTCCAAGAGCTCAAGACTTCTTTCCAAACAAGCCTATCCAAAGAAAAACAAGTGAATGAGCAAATCAGGAAGGAGTTACAACTGCTCAAAAAGCAGACAATGGTAGGGAAGACTTTGGCCGAGGTCAAAGAGATTGTGTGGACAGATATTTCCAGGTCCATAAATGAAATCTGGCCAATGGTTCAAATTATGTTTGAACAAAATGAGTTGCTCGAGAGGAGCAAACAGGCTGTTGAGAAAATCAGAATGGAGCTGGGAGACATGCCAGCACAAGCAAATGAAATCATCAGGTTCTTGAATTCTGAGACCAGAGAGGAACTTGAAGAACTAAAAATTGAGGACAGGACGGAAACTATAATTGAGGTAAAAAGGGTTCTAACCAAAAGAGGTCTAATGCTTCAGCTTGAGGAAAAGGTTCAAGTCATGGATCAAGGAGTGCAGAAGTTCTTCAGTAAGATTGATGCTCTACAAAATTAAGGCCTCCCTGGTCTTAAAGTCATTAATGACAAACTAATGACACTTCCTGACTATAAGAAGAGATTGGCCGAAGTGTCTAAGGACAATTCCAAGTTTGCAGGGATACAAGGAAGCATCACAGGCAAAGCATTCATGGATGCCCTGTAGTTGGATATTAGTATCCAACATGAGATTAAACACATATTCACCATCAAGCCTACATTTGATAAATATACAGACATGGATGAAGTGTATCGGAGATTTCTTAAAGTCACCGTGCCAGGTCATCTCAGATAGGAAGAGCTATGTGATCTAGTAGATTAGCAGATGAGCTGCCACAATCCAGTCACCTGTCCAGTCAGAAGAGGTTACGAAGGCACCTCGCCAACAACCTACCCCAGAAATTCCCGCATGTAGTTGTACTGAGTCATCAAACAGTTTTTGATTAGTTAAAGTAGTTAGACTAAAAATAGAATGAGCACGTCCCGATCAGTTATGACAGGAATGTTTGTAATTTGAAATTATAAATACTTCAACTCTCAAAGTATTGGGGGTTGTTTATTTGCACACCATATTGCTATCAAATTGTACTATTTTTGAAGAGGTCTGCCATTAATAAAGAAGAGGCACTTTACAGGATTCTTGCGTATGTTCACTGGTGATGTTGATCTTCTAAGTTGAATGTTTTTCTTTCTCTGTGATCATTTTGTTTTCTGAAACTAATCTTTATGAATAGTGTAATGTTGCAGGATTTATCTTTGATACTCTGTTTTCGATTCTAAATATTTAAATGTTTATCTTCTAATATCTTCAATTAAGAAATTCTTAACTGCTTGTTAGTTGAAGTTATTTTCCTTATCTTTTCTTTTGTCCATCATTTTAATTGCTAAAGATCCAGTGATTATATTATCTCGCCCTGTGAAAATATTCTTTGGAGTTTTTGGTTGTTTCTCATATCTAATTAAACACAGACCCCATAGCCCATTGGATGTGTAGACTGTCTCAACCAATTTAAAAAAAAAACTCTTTTACAACAAAACCAACAGTTTCTTTACCTAGCCTAATATCTGAAATTAAAAACAAAGCTAAATCATATAGAGAGATCCCCCTCTGAAGCTGGAAGGGCTAGATCCCAACTTTAAAAGCGGTTGGTTAAGGTTACCTTTGTAGATTTCTTCTTTTTCAACCTCTAGGAAATTTACCAAGTGCTAATAGAGGCCACATTACATGTAGTCCATTCTAATTTACTAATGGATCTTATTTAATAATAACATCCATAATGGACTCATTCCACTTTACATTGAATGGCCACCATAACTATATCATTACTACTCTAGTGGTCCCTTTGCCCCCCTAATTACACCCCTAGGGAGGATCCCAACATCTAGCCATAAACCATTGTGGCACTCTATTCTACTCAATAACACAATGAAAACATTTAAGGAATCTCCTACAAGGCTATAATCTCACTCATGCCAACCCATTTATCTCATGACATAGCCAATATGCTCACTATTGAGCACTCTAGGCCATCATCTAGATATCAATTGTCATGATCTTCTCTTCTATGTCATATCACAAGGGAGATCTCCCTTTTCTCTACTCCATAGTCCCTTGGATATCTTCTTACCTTCCAATGTAGGAGAAAAAATTCCAACAATATTGGTTTCACACTTTTAATGACCTAAAGGAAACCACTCAGTTCAAAATATCCATGACCAACACTAACAATGTTGCAGGTTTTAATGGTGTTTACTTCACCTCTTGTGGAAATTCCAACCATGGTTTTCCCCTCAAAACCATCCAATTTCATATCATTTCTTACAAGCAAATCCCCCACTCCCCATAATTTTTTCCTAGCCATAATTACATGGGGATTTTTCCTTGTTTGCATGCATAAAAACCATGTTTCCACACAAGTTCCACCATGAACAATGAGAATAAGAGAATTGGATAGGAAAATGGATAATGCACGTGGGAAAGAAATATTCTTAGGTAGAATGGAGAGTCTAAGAATCATTCATGAATGAGGGTGAGTAATGGTTTCCCCCCAAGTTTATTATGCATAAGATAAGTGCGCCCTTTCAGCCAAGAAGCATGAGGAAACATCCAAAAGAACACCCAATTAAAAGGTGAGTGGGAAATATTTTTAAGGAATCATGGGCAAGGAAGTTTTTACTTCAAAGGACAAGTGTCAAACCATATCACCCATGCACCCCCTTTCCTCTTTCTCTCTTATGGTATCATGGTCCCCTTATTACTTCTCAAGCAACCTTTTATGTGGATAATATATTAGCATTGTCGTATCATAAGGACACCATGGAAATCATAAAAATCAGACCATAATCCTTTCCCACAATGGAAATCCATAGAAAATTCAATAGTCAGACCACTAGGAACATTTACAACTCAGTGACCTTATTTATACACAACAACGTCGCAACTGCGACCACTATTTTACAAATGTGGCAAGAGAGACGACTATGTTACAAACGTGGCAAGAGTGATGCCTATGTTAAAAACGTGGAAATAGAGACAAAGACATGGCAATAGAGATGACAATGTGGAAAGAGAGACGTCAACGTGGAAATAACGATGTTTATTGGGCAATATGGAAAAAAAAATTAAAATTTCCTCTATTTTTCGATAGTATGGTCAATTTTGTCCATAACGTCGCAAATCGAACATAATTTTTTTTACAATATGTACTAGTGGGGTGATATGTTAGTAACTAAGTAGGAGGATTTCAAAACCCTCATTAATTCCTAGTTCTACCCTATTGGGTATGTAGAGGACCAATGGATCCATTGGCATTACTTTAGGCAAAGGCAGGGGCAGAGTGTGCAAGAGTACACCACCAAATTCAAGAAAATGGCTATCATGTTGGGTATCTCTCCCAAGAATCCAAATGTACTCCTCAAGTATTTGGGGGGTCTACACAATAATTTGCAAAAGCAAGTGATGCTCTTGAAGCTCATGACAATTAATGAGGCATGTGCACAAGCACAATATTTGGAAAATATAGGCCACAAGAAATGACACCCAAGTGGTTCCAAACAGAAAGAGCACCAAGACACTTCCAAGGAGGGGTAGAAGAAGTGGAAAGAGAAAGACAAGAAGATGAAAACCACTACACATTAGTACAATGATTCAAATAACTGCTATAACCATTGCAATATCAATAGTCACACTGAAGAAATATTTTGAAAAAAACATCTAGAGATAAATACTAAAAACCATAAGATAAATCATAATCATAATAATACAACTGAAATATATATATATATATATATATATATATATATATATATATATATATATATATATATAAACTCTATCAAACTTTACCAACTCTAAGTATTTTTTTCCCATGCAGTTTGTCATCTCTACTATGAATGGAAGTGCCTTTTTATAATCTCTCGTGGTCACATGCATACTTCTCTATATCAGTACAACCAACAATGTCATATTTTTCTCTTGATATCCATTTATCAAGAGCACGCTTTGGATGGCTAAGCCCATTAGGTTTTCAATTGTTTACCATAGTTTTATCACTTTGTGGGATTCCCTTTACATTTATTTATTTAAACATAGTTGAATTAATTATTAATTTAGATTTAGTTGAATATTTATCTATGTTTCTAGATTTAAATTTGTGAAAAGGTTTATAAGCTAAAGAACTCGATCTCCTTTTCCCTATAAACATAAATACAATGATCCCTCTTTTCTCTTATAAACATAAATACAATTGTTTTATTATATGTATATATGTGAAGGATGAATTGAATCTTACATTCACTTACTCACTCGGCCAACATAAATCCAACTATTATATTATTATATGTATATGTGAAGGCTGATTTCAATCTTACATTCACTAAGTGACTCAACATTACATTACATTCACTTGCCAATAAAATATCTCTCATACAAAAGTTTGTGCAATCAATATTATACTCACTCTCAACATAAGCCTTTAGTATTTGTAGTTCATCTCGAGTCAATTACTAGATAGTTAATGTTGCAGTTGGGCATATGGTTGTTGGGATGGTGAAGTTTTAAAAATAGCTCATTTCCTTCTCCAAAAAATTGAATAATTAGGAAAGGGAAAGAAGGTAAAGATGAAGAGTATATGTTCAATTATCTACAAGATGATGGCTCATTTACACAATTATTTCCTTATGGTTTAGTGGTACACTTTGGATGTGTCGAATCTTTTCGTTGGGATATAAGGATAGAGATCAGTGAGTTGTGAGACAAGTTGGGCTATGATATGTATCATTGTCCAATTGTCCAATATTAAAGAAGTAAAACAATTCCATAATTTTCTTATATTCTAACTTCTACAAGAAAAATACTCATCTCATTGAATATAATAAAGCAAATTTGTAGGAATTGGTAGAGAGGTTTGAGATTAATGTCTTTGTGGTTAAAATATTTCATGGGAGAAAAGCCAACTCAAAGCAAGGTGAGGATAATTGAATGGAGTAAGCCTCATGGGAAACCTTCTTTGTGGTGATTTTTTTGTAATGAAGTTTTCCACATGGTACAAATGTGTCACAACATCGATGGTGATGGCATTGTCGAAAGATAGGGTATAACACCAAAGATTTCTCGATCCTTATTGAGAACTAGGAGGTGTGAGATAGGAGGAAGTGCAGAGAAAACCTTGTAAATTTTGAGTTGAGGGTCCTCTAAGGACTCGCTGCCATGGAAATAATTGGTATTATAATGAACCTCATCATTACAGGGGAGATAAGATTGACACACATATGTACAAATCATTGTCGAGAAAGATTGGGAACGTGATCTGAATTTTAGGGGGTATATGGTATAAATTCGGATGCAAAAGTCATAAATATATAAAACTAATAAATTGTCCATGTGGATCAAGGAGATGCCCGCCTCCTCATTAATTAATTGGGATAACAGGTTGCCCATATGGGTCAAAGAGATTCTCACCTCTCCATTATTATATTGGGTTTTATTTTACACTATTTAATTAGTTGGGTAGTTAGATCTATTATTATAATAATAAAGACTCATTTAATGAGATCTTCTCATTATTGTATTGGGTTTCATTTTCCACTTCTTAGTTAGTTGGGTAGTTATATCTATTATACTAATAATAGAAACTCATTTAATGAGCTCTTTTTTACTTTGTCCAATGGACCATTTTGTAATGCTATATAAATTCCTAGCAAGCCTTCTCATAATATCAAGTTACTCATTTTGACTTCTCTCATATTTTCTATTGTTCATTGTGAGATTAATTAGCTCTAAGTGATACTAGTAATTAGTTTTAGAGGTGAGGCTCATCTTTGACCCTCACCTCCCGAGTACTTCATTTACATGCTTTTGTTGATACTTATTTTCATGTAAGATTGGCACATCTAAGCTCCTCCTCTCTCGACATTCAAGCCATCCAGATCTCATCCCTCGAGATCTAGATCAGTGGTATCAGAGCAGGTATGCTCTCCATCAAAAAAAGGGTTTGAAGCATGTTGTGGGTTCAAACATTTGTAGCAATCACCAACCTCATTTTGGTACTATCAAAATCCATTTGTCGGGCCATACATTGTAAGCATCACAATTGGTTCACATGCACTACAAGGATTTTTTTTTTTACCCTAAGATCTTTGTTCACCATTACAAGGAGAACCATACATGGATTTACTACATCCATAAATTGATTCACTACATCTATAGAAGGATCCACTACATCCATTGGTCTGAAATATTTTCAACAAATTTTTAGGGTGTCCATGCTTCCCACAGAGGTTCCACAACCTTTACAACAACCCATGTTGCTCTACAAACCCTTGGCATCCTTTGTGGCCCTCTACCCTCAACCGACTTCAAAGAGGTGTTTCGACCTCTACACAACATTTCAAAGGAATTACCATTTCTCATTGGAAATATTTCTTCAAGATCTCAAATGGGTATTTGGAAGAATCTCAGTTGGCTTCTTGGTTTGAGAGATATCATTGATCAAATCTCAACATGTATTTAACCCAAGGAGGCTGTGTGTAACACCATCTTCAACGGTATTTTTATCTCTAGTAAAAAACCCATAGAATGAGTTCCACATATAGATGGAAATATATCTTCAATATCTCAAATGGGTATTTTGCGGAATCTCATTTGGCTTCATGGTTTGAGAGATATAATCGATTGAATCTCAACATGTATTTGACCCAAGGAGGTTGTGCGTACCACCATATTCAACGCTTTTTTTCTCTCTGCTCAAGAAACTACAGAAGGATTTCCACATATGGCTGGAAATATCTCTTCAATATATCAAATGGTTATTTTTCGGAACTTCATTTTGTTGTCTAGTTTATGAGATATATTTGTTTGAAACAACACATGTTTGTAACTAGTGTGGTCGCGTGCCTTTCAAATCTGGCCTGGTTTTTCTCACTCAAATGGGCCACCTCAAAACAAGTTCCATATACTAATGGGAATATATATTCAGTATCTCAAATGGGTCTTTGACGGAATTGGATTTCATTACTTGTAGCAGAAGTTACAAATAAATTTATAGAAGGAGATTCAAAGCCTCCAAAATCATGATTTTTCCATTTTTATTAATGTAAATGGTTATGGGTCAACACAAAAACCCTTCACTTCATTGGAAATTAGAAAATTGTACTCATGGGTCTCTTTGTAGCATGGTTGAAATGATGGGGACCATCATTTTATAAGGGGAGAAATGATTCGAATTTTCGGGGGTATATGGTCTAAATTCATATGCAAATGCCATAAAGATATAAAACTAATAAATTGTCCATGTGGATCAAGGAGATTCCCACCTCTTCATTAATTAATTGGGATAACATGCTGCCCATATGGGTCAAAGAGAGTCTCACCTCTCCATTATTATATTGGGTTTTATTTTCCACTACTTAATTAGTTGGGTAGTTAGATCTGTTATTATAATAATAGAGACTCATTTAATGAGCTCTTCCCATTATTGTATCGGGTTTTATTTTCCACTACTTAGTTATTTGGGTAGTTAGGTCTATTTTTTTTGTACTAGGGGAATCGACAATGCACGGTTCTCGTACTCGCGTGACACAGGGTCGATCCTCGTTGGCTACCACTATAACCCTAGGTGCATCCACCCAACCTGCAAGAATGAAACACAAGTAAATCAAGGTGAGAATCGAACTTGAGACCTCATTTTTTACAAATTTCCTTCCATTTACACAACACTTGCCAATTCGTCTACACCCCTGCGGGTGGGTAGTTAGATCTATTATACTAATAATAAAAACTCATTTAATGAGCTCTTTTTGACTTTGTCCAATGGACCATTTTGTAATGTTATATAAAATCCTAGCAAGCCTTCTCATTATATCAAGTTACTCATTTTGACTTCTCTCATATTTTTTATTGTTCATTGTGAGATTAATTAGCTCTGAGCGATTTAATAGTAATTAGTTTTAGAGGTGAGGCTCCTCTTTGAGCCTCACCTCCCGAGTACTTCATTTACATGTTTTTTTCCATGTTTATTTTCATGAAATATTGGCACATCTAAGCTCCTCCTATCTTGGAATTCAAGCCATCAAAATCTCATCCCCTGAGATTCGGATCAGAATGATCTTTCTAGTGCCCTAGGTTTTGATGTAATATGAATGAATGCTAGAATGAATCTATTGAGGTGATATGCAACCACAAGAATATGAGACTTGTGACCTTCGACAATGTATTGATTGTTAAGGCTATTAAGGACGTCATAAAATCAAGAGAGTTTTCAAACTCTGCATGTTGTGGATGATGCAATGTAATCTTGGTTATGTCCTTTCCTTAGAGTTATTGATCATGGGAGTTCATTTGATAGAATGCGTACTTTGTTGGTGAAACATTTAGGTACCTTAGAGGATGTGGAAGAAGGCAGTCCACAATGATGTTGGACAAAGGAAAAGGTCTATGTAATAATTGAGGATGAATGTAATCATTAGTGGATACAAAGTGAGTGATTTAATTTTAGACTTAGGGTTCGGTGTCGATATCTTTCCTAATAAATATTAGGAGAAAATGGGATATCCAAAGTCAGTTTATTAGTGCATTCAATTGAACCTTGAAAGTATTCAAGGATCTATCCTATTTATCAATTGGAGGGGTTAAAGTCAATTTCGATGGTGTAGAATTTTGCAAACTTTGAATTTAATGAAATAAGGAATGATAATAATCTCTACCCTGCATTTTTGGGCATAAATTGGGATTTTGATAATGATTTAATTTTGAATTTAGTAGTGACAAATATAGTTTGAAATTGAGAGTGGATGTGTCATCCAATGTTTGGATCCTACATAGGGAGAAAGGTTTGTGATCTTAGTAGAGGAAGATTTGGCCAACATTGTGGTAGATCACTTGCACAATCTAACAACAAAACAACATGGGGGATACATCCATCAAACAAATGGGTGGAGAGTTGAGTTGGCGTAGTGTATTCTCTTTCAACATACGCTCATGCAAAGTACTTAATCATTGGTAGAATGGAGATTATGAGACATCCCCTCACAAATGTGAAATGATAAGATTGATATGATGGATAGTCATGTAAATTAAGGATCAACCAAAGTTTAATGGAATATGATATGTTATAGAGTTTGTGGAAGTGATCATTAACTATCAAAACCCAGAGTAGCATGGTGAATAATTATATGCAACACTAAAATCGACTCCAACAAGATGGCGGGAAATGCACAAAGTCTCCCTAGACACTTTGGATAAGGTTGTTTCATCTTTACAAATGCATTTCATGCTACTATAAGATTATAAAGAGTTGTAAGAAAACTTTAATAGATGAACATATACTATAAAAAAACACATTGGAGAGAGGACATCCTTGTTAAATGGAGAGACTAATCCAACACAACATGTGGATACTTGTGAATAATTTTGGACTAGGGATGGTATCTCAGTTAAGTGGTGGGTTCAAAAATTTCTGCATAGACTATGCCTACTTCCAAAGACCTAGTATATATACGAAGATCAAACTCTTCAAAAGATTGAGGACTAGGAAGGTTTGTGGTCTAGGTTTGGCATGACCTTTATTTTTTAGGGGCTATTGCATAGATTACTAATATGATGTAGAGTGCAAAGAATTTCATTTCCATATATGGTTAAAAGTTTGAAAATATAGACTTGTAGGTCTATGAGGAGCATCAACATTTATGGATATGTAAAAAGGAACAAGAAATTAGTTTAATGAGTAGTTTATGCCATATGTAGCTTAATGAGTTTGAATGAGACCTCATAGTCTAGGATATCAAAGATACTTGCACTACACCTAGGTATTATCATGAACCTTTGAACACCCATAAGATTAATATCAGATCAATGGATGCACAAAGATGGTTGTTATGGGGGACTATTGGGATTATGTTATCATCATAGAGGTTGTGGATTTACTAAAACAATACCAATTTGTTTTTTGCACAATTTTATTATTATGAAGGGCATAGCTAAGAATCTCAACAAGGTAAAAATTGAGTTCAAGTCAAGTGAAAATACTATCAAGAAAAGACCACCATATGAATCACACTATAAGAACTAGGTCAAGCATGAGATCAAAAAAATGTTGGCTACTATATTGATTTTTTGAGTGGAAGAATTTGAATGGACAAGTCCCATTTTATATAGAATAAGAATACAAGAAGAATCCATGTATATGTGTACTTCCATGGAATGAATGAGGCCTATGTTCATGATCCCTTTTCAATGTCATCTAGTTATGTAATTTTGGAAAGAGTGGTAGGGAAGAAAGTATACTCTTTTGTAGATGGTGTCTATAAATATCATTGAGTGCACTTCATAGAGGAATATAAGATGAAGACAACTATTGTCATGGAATTTGGGTCATTTGTGTACAACCTATTTTTATTTGGTCTTAAGAATGCGGCTTCCACTTTCTAGGGTATTGTTGTTGTTGTGTTTCATGACTCTATCTATAAGTTCCTAGAAATTTATGTTCATTAATAGACTATGATTTTTTCTAAATATCATGATCATTTGTTACAACCAATGTTTGAAAGGTGTAGGAAGATGCATCTTTCACTCAATATAAAAAAAAATGTATATTCAACACTCCATTTGGAGTGGTGCTTGAGAACATTGTTTGTAAAGAGATCATGTTAGTGGATCCCATGAATATAGGTATCATTATGGATCACTTAAGGATACACCACCACTAAATAATGTCCGATTGTTACAATATACTTTGTTACACACTACTTATTAAGGATAGTTTAGTATGAATTTATTCATATATCTCACAATGATGTTGGAAGAATTTCTATGGAAGGATGTACCTTTTAATTCGAAAGAATGGTGTGACAAATATTTTGAGAAGTTGAAGGAAGATGGTAATCACACTTATATTGGTATTCCCATTTTGGAAGTAACTCTTCCATCTCTCTATGGACATATCAAACATATTCCTTGAAAGTGTTTTGGTGTAGCTAGCTGAAAGTGTGATAAATCATCCTATGTATTATGCTAGTAGAAAGTTATTGTAAGTTTTAAACCTTTGAAGTGAAACAATGCATACATTTTCTTAAGAAAATAGAAAGAACAATAATGGTACAGACCAAGTACACAAAGATTTACTTTGGAAAACCTTAATAAAAAAAACTAACAAACCTTAAAGACACACCTCTATCTTCTTCATTATATTAACTTCACCATTCACATTACAATATATAGGTATTTTGTGGCATCCAAAACCCTAATACGTTAAACCAAATTAGAATAAAATCCTAATCCCTTAAATATGATTAGATTAAAATGGGCTGACCCTTGGTTGAAAAACAATAAATGTAGACCAAAAAGTTGACCAAAAATAGCCAAAAATGCAAAGACTGTAACACATTCCCAATAGTTATCTCATGCATAGTGGAATTACACCACTACAAAATGAGAAGGCTTGGTAATAATACACACACTATACAAATTTTGGCAGTATATGTGAGGGAGGAATTTATAGTTCTTTACTAGTCACTCTATGATAAAATACTTTGTGAATAAACCATATTTGGAAGGTAGGATTTGTAGATGATTGTTGTTGTTTTAGGAATTTGATTTTGAAGTTGTGGTCAAATCAACAATTAAAATGTAGGAACAAATCATATGTTGTAGATACAATTTAGGAAATAGCACATGATACCATGTGAAATACATATTGTAGACTTGTTCCATGTAGATGTCATGCTTGGTTATCATCTCTTTGGAGAAATGGGTAGTTGTTCTTGATAGTAACCCTATTGAGAGCTATATAATTTGTCACACAACACATTCATAATTATCCTACACGGGTATAAGAAATGTTGGCGATCCACAGGGATAGGTTCTAGGTTGAATGAAACCTTATTGAATGAACTTCAATTTTTTCTCTACTTTAGAACTTTCAATAAGAGATAGGTGATAGGCTAGAGTGTTTATAAGGGAGGCCCTAGGAACTAAATCAATTGTATGTTATATAGTGCACATATAGTGCACTATTTTGGAAGCCCTTTAGGTTGTGGTAGCTAGTGGTAGCTTATCTATAATGTCTTCTTTGGCCTAATGAACCTCAAATTAGGTCATAAATCTATTGAGACTGGTTTACCTGACCACATTAGATCCATTTAAGAGATCAAATGGAGGATTCAAGGTAGATGAAAATTGATATCACTTCCCATATTTCCTATGAGTATAAGTATTTTGGTCACCATCATGAACATAGTGTCTTTGGGGCTAGTATGGGTGTCCATAGATCAATTTTGCTTAATCAAAGGTGTTAACATTGCAATCAACTATCCTATAAATTCATAATATTAAAGGCGATGATGTAATATTTGGTGACCATGATTCAGTTTCCATTATTATGAACCCAACCTAGATAATAAGGCTACAAGTGGGGTGTGATAGGGAGATGAAGGGGGCTCTGGACAACAATTTATTTTGATTTATATTGTTAATGATGAGTTGAGCCATATGATCTTTTATTTGATAATTATATTGGAAAATTTCCTTGGAATGGGATTGGGGTTAACAATGGAGATACATTAGGAATGAGTTTTTTCTTGTGGTTTAGGATAGGCTTCCATAAGAAGGGTTTAGCCTCTTTCTGCACGTAGAAGGCTCAACACTTCGAAGTATAATGAGTTGGGAGTGATAAAAGGTCATTATTTTCCATGATGTTGGGGAGCTATGGAGTTGGGGGGATGGGTGTGGTGTTAAGCCCTAATATTGGCTCATTACCCCTTAATTGGGGCATATTAGATTAGTAATGTTATTTTATTTATGTCGGCTTTAGGCCATTAGTTGTAATTTATATTAGTAATGTTA
>JZKD02S1636974.1:404813-415011 GCA_000966675.3 Picea glauca
GTACTTGAACATTTAAGTGGGGTAAAAGGAGGTTGCCCCCTCGAAGAGGCTTATTATCTGAAATTATCTCTTTTTCAAAGCATTGAGTACTTTTCCTGAGGTTTTTCTATGCTATGTTGATGTTTGGTTCTTAACATGTGGGTTGTTGAAAAGTGTGTCTAGCTATGGAGGACTTAGATTATATCTTGCTTATAATCTCATTTCTATATCTAGGACATGCTAAAAATCTTGGGCTACTGTTGTGTGATTAAAAAAAGATACTTTATTATGGAGAGATGCTAATAAATCATGAATTAAACATGACAATCAAAACTTGTTTTTCATCAGATACATTGTTCTTGACTATACTTTTATTTTTGTAAAACTATTAATAAATTACTACATTATCTAGTCAATTATTGTCTCAATTGAAGCCAATTTCTAGTAAGCCTTGGTGGTATATTAGAGAGTAAAAATGAGCACAAAATTCTATATAAATTTTTTTCTAATGGTTAACAACATGTTCATTCATTTCCAGATAAATCACATTACCTTGGAAGAAGAAAGGAGCCTTCGATCTCTATCGGTGATTTTTCCACCATTTATAAATAATTCCTTCAAATAAGGCCATAGCATGATGTACCCTATTAGCATATTTCCAATCCAAACATATATTGATATACTCTTAAAGGTTGTGAATCTAACTATCTACTTATTCTCCATTGAGGTTATTGACAAACCTAGGGATATGAAGCTTTGCATCTAGCCATAACCCACATGGTTGTGAGGTAGGGAATGGTTACTTCAAAGTGTCCTTCCCATTAGATTAAGTATCCATGATTTGATTTCTTTAATTCTAATCATCAATGTTTATTTTTATTTTGAGTGACTAACCACTGGAGAAATTTGGAAAGGAGTTGGTATTTTTTCCCTCTAAAAGTGTTGAGACAATAACACATTAGATATAGGGTAAATTTGGGAAGGGATACACTACAAGAGAGTTTCATGAAGCCAAAAAAAATATGATATCACTTCTAGGGCATTGAAAATGGATACCTAAAGAAGTTGGCACTCCTAAGGCACTGAAGTAAAATGCCTAAGGAGTCTAATAGATTTGGTGACACGTGAAACTATGAGAGTGGATTTATGATGGTGAAGGAGGTTGTAGAATACATGAGAAAATGCTCTAATACCAATTAATGAGAAATGAAAAAATTAACCAAATTAATAAATAAACCACTAGTGAATGAATACCACATTCATGAAAAAATAAGAGAGTAAGCTTGGAAGAATTGCACATTGCTATGGTACAACTAGTAAATGAATACCACATTCATGAAAAAACAAGTGTTGCATGGTAGCGTAGTCCTTGCTGGGTTGAATTGGGAATACATGCATAGGGATGGGAAAAAAATAGTGGAGGTATATGGAAACTGCAATGGAGATTTGGCAAGAAGCATGAAGCAGAAGTGGTATCCATGCAGTAAATGACACGTGGTCTCTATAGTCCCATTTCATTTTTGAAACTATATAATCCATTTTGCTATGCTCAAAATTTTTGTTCTTTCCAGTAGTGTGACTTGCATAACAAGATAAAAAGATACACATGATAAAAATACAATTCAAATTAAATAAACACAATTTCTTGACATTCAGCGTAATTGAAGATACAAATTTATGAGCACATAAATATAAAAGGAGATGAACAATAGTTTTATTTGAAATATATCAAAAAATAATATTGTCTGTTACATATTCCTGGAAATTTTAATGTGTTTGTCATATAGACTGGGATTGAGGCTACCATGGACCATAAGAGAACTATGTACAAGAAATAGAACTATGGAAAGAAGTGGGAGACAATAGAGTGTAATACCTGAAAAGAAGAAATTGGAAGGTTTCAGTATTTGGCTAGACATTTCTTTTTAAAAAGGTGGAATAACTGGATTGATAAACAATGCAAGATGTGATCAATATAGACTTACAATGATGGTACATATCACCCCTTTTTATATTAGCTTGCTGGTGCCTTTTTATTGATGTCGTCGATGGATAATGGAATCGTGCCAACTGCATGTTTCCTTTCATCTGCGACCTACTTCAATTCCCTTTCGACCCATTCTTCAATGTAGATTCTCAAGGGGGCGATGTTGATCTCATTCCAGATTTTTATGTTGAAAAGTTCCTTTTCTAATTCCCTTAGATCGATAGAAAGATTACGTAGAGTCTGATCAATTTCTTCATTCTGTACCGAATAGTCTACTAGCCAGTTGTCCACGTCATCTTCACCATCTTCAATGATGTTGTAAAACTTTTCACAAGCCAACGCCTTAAAAATATCAACTTGTTTATCAAAGGCTTGCTTAGTTAAGGGCAAGGAGTTGACGATTAACTGGGGGTCTTGGACCTCGTTGGTCCTTTCAGCTAAGTCTATTTTGGTTAGCTTTGTGAATAATTTTTCTTTCTTTGATATGGTTTGTTCACATGATTAGACAATGAGATGCAGGTTATTCACTTTATCTTTCCATCATGCATTTAATTGAGTGATCTGATTTTTGGAGGGGAGATCTTGTTGTCTTCTTATTTTTTTTGTCATGTTGTTGACATGGGTGACAAAAGGAAGAACCGTGTCTAAATAGAAATGTTCTTCATTTTTTAAATCTACCTGCAAGTGTTCGAGCAAATTATGTGCCCTTGTTCCAAGGGAAGCCACACTTTGTGATGTTTCCCATACCTCAATAATCAATTCCATTCTTTTCTTGATATTATTCTCCACATATCCTCTACACAATGTGAGGAGGCTGGAGGATCCTTTTAACTTGGCTGCAGGGGTGGAAGACATGGCTATTTCTAAAGGACTGGAAAGAAATGGCATAGGAATCAAAGCTTCCTCCAATTCCTTGACTCAGTCCTTCAGTATGGCATTCTCAACCCCAATGCCTCTAATGGAATCATCAAGAGAATATATGGTTTCTCTGTGAAGTTGAGAGATTTGGGATGACCGCATGTTCACAAGGTTAACCTCTGAACGATATTTTCCTTCCTTAATTTTTACATTTCTCTTTTCAATAATTAATTTTTTAGACTCGTTGTCAAAAACAATGTTCTAGAATATGAAGGATTCATCTTCGTAAAAAAAAATTGGTATCAACTATGTCCATTGGACGACTATGCTGGATCACGTTTCCATGTGGATCAAGGTTGCAGAATATGCTATCCAGATCAGTCTCAAGTTCTATGTTCTCACTCTCAATTTCAGGCTCTTTCGCCTACCCTACAATTTTTTTTCTCTTCTTCTCCACGGAAAGCTTGTGAGAACTATCAATTTTAGGGTGAGGAGGGTTGTTATCTCCTCCTCTGTTTGAATAATTACGGGTTTCTTTATTACTGTGGTGGGTCATTCGAGCGATGCTCTGGGATGTCATACTTTTGGGAGTGTTATCCGCCAATTGAACACTCTTCTCACCAAGGCATTTCTTCTATTTCTTGTACAATTCAGTGGCACTTTGCAGTGTGTCTAGGTCATTGGCATCAGAAGCAGGAGTGTTGTCGCCAGTGTCTCTATTTTCGCCCATGTGTTTCTAGAAAAAATAATTGTCGAGGCCAAGTGTAAGTAAATTTTCTAAATTTTTTTTATTAGGGTCGAATCCTCTTAGGATTTCAACATATCTTAGGTTCAATTTGTTGAAATGGGTTGTAAATTCATCAATTTTGTTGACGTTCCTCAACACAAATTCCCCGACTTTCCAAGGCAGAGGAATGAACTATTTTTTTCTCTTCTCATACAGGAATAGATGCAACTAGTAGTTGTATTTCCTTGTTATTTCTATAACAAACATTATGTCTGTAATGTGACATGGAAGGACATAATTTTTTTCCCTGGAGCCAAAAATCCTTATCACACTATAACTATCCATTTGTTTAAGTGCCCCCTTCCGGTCCAAAAACTTGGTTTCTTGGTCAGATATGCAGGGAGCATCTTATCCTAACAATAAAACCTTGAAAACAGAGTCAAAGTCATTAAAAACCTCATAAAAATAGTGGGAGGCTTTGTTATTCCACAAGGTCGGGTACCAGAAGGTTACTGGGTCAAACTCCTAGTTTACCTTCTTCGACATAGACAGTTTTGGAAACTGACAACAATGCGCTATTGAAAAAACCAAGTAGGATGACATATAAAATTTCTTATCCTTTTTGAAGCTTGACAATTGGGAATAGATTTCATGGGAAATTAGCTTCCCCTAATAAAAAATGGCTTGTTCCTTTATTGTGAAATACAAAATATAAAGAACCATGTGAGAAATAGTTATTGTGGATTACTGTCCTGTTATTCTTGTAAATAGCTAGGCAATTTCCCGGAATGGATTTCTAAATGAACTAACCTCCAAGTTTTTGATATCTTTAGGAATTGCCATCAGGTATTCCAGGAACTTAGGCAAGAGGTCCAATCTATTATTATGCTTTCTTAGGAACTACTTGGAGTCTTCTCCTCTGAACTTCAATGTTGGCTCTAGAAATCTTAACATCTGGCAAAAGACCTGAGGTGACAAAGAAACAGAAGAGTGGTCCCATAGTGGAATAAGTATTTGCATTGAAATATATTTATCGGTGCACCAAGAGACCATCTCCTTATAGTCAAAGACTTCTGGGACACAACCTACATGAGCAATCCTAGGGGTCCAAATTATTTTGTTCTGGGTGGAAGGGGATGAGTAGTAAGAATATTCTCTGGACCACTGGAAGTTTTGGTCCTCGCGCCTAAATATGTTCACTATATCTCCTCAGAACTATTTTCAAGAAGGTGCCATAAGTTAATGAGAACGTCTATTTCCTCTAAAAATGCTTGAAATGAATAGTTGCAGGGGATAATATAATCCTCCTCAAATGTTGGTTCAATGCGTGTGAATGGGAAATCTCCTCGAGCCTTTCACTCATTAATGACAATCTCTATGGGTGTTTCATGATGAGATGTTAGCAGTAAAGCTTAGTTATTGCATACAGGTGGTGGGTACGATGAAGATAAATTAAGGATTGTGGGTTTTGTGAATGCGCCAACCCGACGACGTGCAAACGAAATTCCATGATGTTTGAAACTAACACTCGGAAGGCATAATATAACCCTCAACAAATATTGGTTTAATGCGTATTAATGGGATATCTCCTCGATCCTTTCACGCATTAATGAAAATATATATGGTACCTGCATGATGAGTTGTTAGCATTAAATCTTACTAATTGCATATTTAGAAATAAGACCTTATATATGTGTGTGTGTGTGTAAACAATTTTTTATTATAAACAAGTGAGAAGGTGACATAAGCGGGGAAGGGAAAGTAAGGAATGGCCAACTATGAAAAACGATCGGACAAGATTCAAAATAGCGTTACAGGGGATACTTAGAAGAGGTGAGTCCGACGGTCAAATTGTATGTCTCGAAAAGTTTTACTGCAAAACGCATAAAATGGAAGAGGGCATGATGGGGCAGTTCAGCAGTCGGTTTGTATATTTGTGGAATTTAGGGAAAGTGTCTAAGTATGTAATAGGGAAACAGTCGGTCAGACTCATTTTCAGAATTATGGATTGAATATTTCATGAATGGGCCAACTCGATGATGCGCGAATGACATTCCATAATGTTTGAAATTAACACTCGGAAGGGAAAATATAACCCTCCATAAATCTTGGTTTAATGTGTATGAATGGGAGATATCCTCAAATCTTGGTTTAGCATTAGAGATTTCTAATAGCATACTTAGAAATAAGACCTCTCTCTCTCACACACACATGTGTGTGTGTGTTTTTATAACAATTTTTTTTATTATAAATAAGACTCTTTTATATATACATAAGTATGAAAAGTGGTCTGACGGGTTTCAAAATAGGGTTATAGGGGATTCTGAGGAGAGGTGAAGGCCTAACGGTCAAATTGTATGTCTCAGAAAGTTTGACTACAAAAGGCATAAAAGGGAAGAGTGAATGATGTGGTAGTCCAGCAGTCGGTTTGTATATTTGAGGAATTTCGGGTGTTGTTTGCAGGTCGTTAAACAATGGAGGGGAAATTTTGAGCCCACCTATTTGGGAACCCACAATCAAAAAATTGGCTAAGTATGGAATAGGGAAATGGTCGGTCGGAATCATTTTCACTAATATATTGAAATTTGTAATAGATATCACATTACTTGGCAAGATCTTTTCTGCAAGTATATCATGGAATTCTAGGTGTTGTTTGCAGGTCATGAAACAATGGAAGGGAAATCTTGAACCTGCCTGTCCAGGAACCCACAAGTGAAAAATTCGGTAAGTATGGAATAGGGAAATGGTCAGTGGAATTCATTTTGGATAATATATTGATATTTGTAATAATTATGCCATTACCTGGCATGGTATTTTCTGCATGTTTTTGAACGAGTTGTGTAAGGATAGTTATTATGATGGTCTCCTCGAGGCATGGTGAGTTTTCAGCATTAAACCTCAGTTATTGCATACTTGGAAAGAAGTGCGAAGGTGGAAGACACAAGAAACAATGATTAGGAATTGGATATTTCGTGAACCCACCAACTCGACGATCCATGAAAGAGATTTGAAGAAATGGTGAAGTATGCAAAGTGCACATACAAGCTTCAAAATGGGATGACAATGGTTCCATAGAAGACATGAGGACCCGACAGTCAAATTGCAGGTCTAAAAACTTTTGAGTGCAAACTGTGTAACATGGAAGAGGGTATGAAGTGAGAGTTTGGTTTTAAATTTGTATAATGCAAAAGTCAGGGTGTTGTTTGCAGGTCATGGAACAATGGAAATGTAGTCTAGATCTCGCCTACCTAGGAATATGCTTTCGGGGAAGTGGCTAGGTATGGAATAGATAAGTAGTCGGTCAGAGTCATGATATAAAAGCATGAGTGCAAATGTGAACCCATGAGTCCTCCAACATGCACAGCTAGAAATTTTCGTAAAAACGACTAAGTAACGAGAAATAGAAAGTACAGGGGAAAGAGAAACGTGAATTTGGTTAAGTATAGAAGAGGGAAAAGAAGGCTAATATATTCAAATTTGTAATATATATCCCATTTCCTCGCAAGCTATTTTCTGGCTAATATATGTCTTAGAACTTTTGAGTGCAAACTATGTAACATGGAAGAGGGTATGATGTGAGAGTCTGGTTGTAAATTTCTATATTGCAGAAGTCAGGGTGTTGTTTACAGGTCATCGAACAATGGAAATGCAATCTAGATCCTGCCTACCTAGGAATCTACTGTTGGAGAAGTGGCTAGGTATGGAATGGAGAAGTAGTCGGTTGGAGTTGCGATATAAAATCACAAGTGAAAATGTGAACCCATGAGTCCTCCAACCCGCGCAACTAGACATTTTCGGAAAAACGACTAAGTAACGAGAAAGAGAAAGTACAGGGGAAAGAGAAACGGGAATTTGGTTAAGTATAGAAGAGGGAAAAGAAGGGCTAATATATTAAAATATGTAATAGATATCCCATTTCCCTGCAAGATATTTTCTACATTTTTCTGGAGAAGTTGTATGCTTATTGCATATACTTGGAAAGAAGTGTGAAGGTGGCCGACATAGGAAACAATGAACAAGAATTGGAAATTGCTTGAACCCACCAACACGATGATCTGCAAAAGAGATTCCAAGAAATGACCAAGTGTGGAAAGTGGTCAGGCGTGCTTCAAAATAAGGTGACAAGGGTTCTCGAGGAGATGGAGGCCCCAAGGTCAAATTGTATGTATATGAAATTTTGAGTGCAAATTGTGTAACATGGAAGAGGGGCTGATGTGGGAGTCTGGAAGTCAATTTGTATATTGCGGAAGTCGTGGTGTTGTTTGCAGGTCAAGGAACACTAGAAGTGCAGTCTGCCTATCCAGGAACCCACAAGAGAAAAATTCAATAAGTATGGAATAGGGAAACGGTTTGTGAGACTCATTTCACTAATATATTGATATTTTTAATAGATATCCCATTAACTGGAAGGATATTTTTTGCATGTTTCTGGACTAGTTATCTAGGGAAAATTAGTATGAATATCTCCTAGAGGCATGGTGAGTTGTTAGCATTAAACCTCAGTTATTTCATACTTGGAAATAAGTGCGAAAGTGGCGGGAACAAGAAACAACGATTAGAAATTGGAGGTGAAAAAGAGATTCCAAGAAATGGCGAAGTATGGAAAGCGGACAAACGGGCTTCAAAATGGGGTGACAATAGTTCCCCAGGAGACGTGAGTACCTGAAGGTCAAATTGCAGGTCTCCAAATTTTTGAGCTAAAACTGTGTATCATGGAAGAGGGTATGATGTGGGAGTCTGGCAGTAAATTTGTATATTGTGGAGGTCCGGGTGTTGTTTGCAGGTCACAGAACAATGGAAGTGAAATCTAGAGCCCGCTTGCCCGAGAATTCGCGATCTGAAAAGTGGCTAGGCATGGAATGGGAAATGGTCGTTCGAAGTCGTGATATAAAAGAATGAGTGAAAATGTGAACCCATGATTCCATCAACCCTCACAGTTAGACATTTTAGGAAAAATGACTAAGTAACCAAAAAGAGAAAGTAGAGCAGAAAAATAAACGAGAATTTGGTTACGTATAGAAGAGGGAAAAGAAGGGCCAATATATTCAAATCTGTAATAGATATTCCATTTCCTGGAAATGTATTTTTTGTATGTTTCTGGAGAAGTTGTATACTTATTGCATATACTTGGAAAGAAATCTGAATGTGGAAGGCCCACAAAAAACAATGCTCTAGAATATGAAGGATTCATCTTCGTAAAAAAATTTGGTATCAGCTATGTCCCTTAGATAATTATGTTGGATCACATCTCAATGTTGATCAAGGTTGCATAATATGCTATCCAGATCAGTCTCAAGTTCTATATTCTCACTCTCAATTTCAGGCTCTTCCACCTGCCCTACAATTTTTTCTCTCTTCTTCTCCACGGAAAGCTTGTGAGAACTATCAATTTTAGGGTGAGGAGGGTTGTTATCTCCTCCTCCATTTGAATAATTATGGGTTTCTTTCTTACTGTGGTGGGTCATTGGAGTGATGCTCCGATATGTCGTACTTTTGGGAGTGTTATCCGCCAATTGAACACTCTTCTCACAGGGGCATTTTCCCCATTGCTTGTACAATTCAGAGGTGCTTTGTAGTGTGTTTAGGTCGTCAGCATCAGAGGTAGGAGTGTTGTCACCAATGTCTCTATTTTCACCCATGTGTTTCTCAAAAAAATAATTGTCGAGGCCAAGTGTAAGTAAAATTTCTAAATTTTTTTTATTAGGGTCAAATCCTCTTAGGATTTCAGCATATCTTAGGTTCAAGTGGTTGAAATGGGCTACGAATTCATCAATTTTGTGTACATTCCTATACACAAAGTCCCTGACTTTCCAAGACAGAGGAATGAACTATTTTTTTCTCTTCTCATGTGTTGGGACCACATATTGTACCTTTTTGCCCATACTTTTTGCCATTATTATACCCTTCATCACCTGTATCTAAACTCATATTATCACTTCATCTGATCACTCCAAGGTATACAACGTCCTTTCTCATCACTATATGTTTAATTTGTTTTGCATAATACTTTACATTACTTTGTGACCTATCCTTTGATTAGAAGTGCATAAGTGTCCATATTTGCAGAATAGTATTCAAGGCCGATGCTGAAACACAGAACTATCCAAAGGCGTTGTTGAACCGATGCTGAAACACAAAAGATGCTACACAATCCGAGAACGCACATGCTGAAACACGGAGCTTCTACACAGTCCGAGGATGCATAGGCCGAAACACGAAGCAACTACATGGTTCGAGGATGCAGATGTTGAAACACGGAGCTGTCACTCAGTTCAGAAATGCAGATGCTGAGACACAGTGTAGACCGCCACGATGCTGAAACACGAGCCCTGACAGTTAGCAGTCAAGGCCAACACAGTCAAAGGGCGTGATTCACGTGGCTGAACAGCCCGTGAATCGCGATGCTGAAACAGCATCAGCAACTGTGAGAAGCGGTTACACCAGCCGTAACAACAATGCCTCGTCAAGCCCTGTATTAGCATTCGGTTGCATGAGAATAGGACACCCTACGCTGATTTAGAAAGAAGATCTAATTTAGTGTAGGATCCAAATCTGCCTTGTAATGATTATATCGATGGGATTTCCCTTTAAATTGAAGAGAAATCACCATTCGAGGGATCCAACTTTTTATGTACTAAGAACTTCAG